>JBAIZL010000001.1:46341270-46386270 GCA_036971475.1 Prosapia bicincta | reverse complement strand
TTTATGTAAAATCTATTTATTGTTTGTAGTAACAAATGTTCAAGAAATATATATATTGCTCGTAATTTTCATTCCTGATGATGTTGGTACTGTTTGCCAACGAAAAGCTTTGGATATAAAATAATAAATATTCTTGTATTTGAATAACCTATGTTGTTTTAATATATATATAAAGAACTAAGTCAAAATACAAATACAAGAATTATAATTGAATTGTAAATTCAATTATAATTCTTGTATTTGTATTTTGACTTAGTTCTTTATTAATACACAAGAATACATATTGCGATATTTATATATATATATATATATATATATATATATATATATATATTTAAACATTAAGTTAGTACATTCTTGATTATAAACGGTTTATTAATTTTTTAAATTTTAACCTATTTTATTTTTTTTATTTTAAAGATAAAAATAAAAACATTTTACTAATAATAAAATGTATAGGCTCTATATATATTAAAAAGTAAAGAAGGCTGTATTCCTCTCGTCGAATGAAGAAAAGAAAACTTTGAATAGAAACAAGCTGAGAGAATCAAGAATAGCGTCCGTTCATGGAGGTCTTTAACTCGTTCGTATCGTAGGACGTTAAAATTAAGAGTTAAAATTGCGAATTGAAAAGTTTAATTTTTATTAACCTGTAGGAAATGACGTGTAGGTAAGTTGTTGATTGATATGAGTCACGGCCTATAAAATACACAAACAGGTTTGCATTCCGTCATGACCAATGTTTGATAAGAACTCGTAATTATATTGCGATCTTTACAGTTCTCAACCTATCTGATTAATCTAAATCTAAACAATATACTACTGCACACTGTTGAAGGTTTTGGCTTCTATATTTCACAGCATACTTTTTCTGGCGGGTAACCAAAAGCTATGAATAAAACTAAAAATAAAAGTTAAATTATCTTTACGTTTACCAACAATACATCTATTTCATTAAAGTAATCTTCAGGTTTATTAACTTATTTACTTTAAAACGGATTTATTAAACAAATTAATAAATTGTGTTACTTATAATTTAAGCAAATTTATGAGAGGTAAAAGGTATTTTATTGTTCTGAGTGATTTAAAAGGTAGTTTATTGTTCTAAGTGATTTGCATTACTATTTCTTAAAATTGTTGAATTATAATGTCGGCAACTTGTAAATTTAATCAACAAAAACTTTAAAGACTCGCTGATCGTAATGGACAGTAAAATCTACGATCTTGTACTTTAATACATAGATTTACTTGAACACTGACCTCTGGAATGTCAATGAGACAGGCGTGTATCTTTACGAATTCAAGAAAGTAAAACTATAACTTATGAAATTTTTTGTTTACATTTTTATTTTTAAAATTTCTCAGCCACTAAATTGTTGGCACAATATTTATCCACAGATTTCCAAAACTGTATTTATTTCATTAACATTCATTGAGCCAACACATTTAGCAAGGGCGTAGAAAGTTGCCTGAGGTGTGCTTCGTCACAGTTACGAGAAAATATTTAAAGACTTGTCAAGTACAAATACCCTCTCAATTACTCTGAGAAAGTTACTAATAATAGTCAACTACTGCACATACATTACCTAAAATAGACTTGTATTTCTTCTCATAGATTTTTTATTCAACAAATAATTTAAGACGTATAGAATATGTTAATAGTGATGTTTTGTGTAGCTAAATCTAAGGTTATGTGTAACTTTTCTGAAGTTTAATTTTATAATTGGTTTCAGCTAATCTAACCTAACCGGTTTTAGTTTGTGTATAAGAGGGGGGACATCAGTGTCCAAAGGAGGCTGTAGAGCCTGAAATGGTCATCTTTAGTACCTGATTATTGGTAGTCTATTCCTAAATATAAAAATATCCACCAAACAATTATACTGAAATGAGCATTTTTTTTACCTTGTACCTAAATTAAGAATAATTCAATTACACTTTGGTATTAACTTGGCAAAAAAACCCACTACTTACTGATATTTTCAGCAAACGCGTATCGCACATGGCATTATATGATGTGAGTCACGGACAAAACTCAGGTGTGTTGTGTTGGTGTGAGTCTATGGTTTATTGGTGTTCTGTGGTGTGTTATTTTTCAAAGGGTATTTATTAAATAATTCGATTAAAAATGTTAACAACTAAGATGAATTTTCATTTTAAAAAGTATAATTTTATCAGGAACATAAAAGTACTGCCTGTTGCAAATCCAGATTAACTTTTCGGAGAGATAAAATAAGCGCTGTTGGTATTTTCTATAAAGGCAAAGAAATTTCTGGTTGCTTCTTACATTCTTGTGTATGCCTCATTATGTAGCTGCTAGTGTATTTGTATTTTGTGTGATAAGGTTTTGTGTATTTCTCATTACGCGAGGTGTAGGAAATTTACTTCAAAAAACGTGCTATAGGCTAAGGGCTAACTAAACAATAAAAACTTTCAGTATTTGGAGAAATGATGTTTTTAGGAAGAATTAAATACATTTTGTAGGCTCATGTTGCGTCGTATGTATTAAATGTAAGATACTCACTCACTGGTCTCACTAATAAACATTTTATTACTATTTAAACGTATATATCGTACCCTACTTGGTAGATCCAAGCTTGGCCTAGATAACAATACTTACTTTTATAAACTCAAAGACGGGTAAATTTAAATCAATTATAAAAATACGGGTAATCCGATACTGGTACCTATAAGTAATAGAACTGATGACCAAATAAAAAGTCAGATGTTTTACAAAATAGGATATAATTATTTGTTTTTAGTTGGGCAAACATTATATAAAATACTAAAAAAATTTTATACCTAACCTAATTACTTTATCCGTAGGAAGGAAGACAAACCAACAATGTAATGACCATTTAGGCTCTTTATCGATATATATGTGTATATATATATATATATATATATATATATATATATATATATATCGCAATATGTATTCTTGTGTATTAATAAATAACTAAGTCAAAATACAAATACAAGAATTATAATTTAATTTACAATTCAAAGCTTTTCGTTGGCTAACAGTACCAACATCATCAGGAATATTCCTAAGCCAACGAAAAGCTTTGATTTGTAAATTCAATTATAATTCTTGTATTTGTATTTTGGATTAGTTCTTTATATATATATATATATATATATATATATATATATATATATATATATATATATATATATATATAGGTTTATACTGTATTATATACTGGGTGTTTCAATATGTGTGTGTATATGTATATATATATATATATATATATATATATATATATATATATATTTATATTTATATATGTATACATATATATATATATATATATATATATATATATATTTATATTTATATATATATATATATATATATATATATATATTTTAAAACAACATAAGTTATTCAAATACAAGAATATTTATTAATTTATATTCAAAGCTTTTCGTTGGTAAACAGTACCAACATCATCAGGAATGAAAATTACAATAATGCAAGCTATAGGTCTAAAACATATGTTAAATTAGAAATAGAATTGTTGCTTTTTATACAAATTGCCAAGTTTATTTTGTTGCTGTAACATTATAGACATTGAATATAGTATCAAATTTATAAGCATATTCGTGCATATTATTTGTTTTATTATTGTTATTTATTATGTTTATTATTTTGTTATTAGTTTTGTATGCAATTTTGATATTTGTATTTTTAAATAATTTGGTGATATTTTTTATTTCATGACCTATAAATAAAAATGAAGTCCATATTATATTATTATTATTTTTGTAAATTAAATTATTATGTTGTTTATTAAAAATATTATAATTAAGTTTGTCAACAGTTTTCTTTTTATAACCGTTTTCTAATGCAATTTGATAAATTATGTTTTTTTCTCTTATTTTATTTTCTTCATTCATAGGTATTTTATGCATTCTATATAATAAGTTATATAAAGCAGCCATTTTTTGATTATATGGATGATTAGAATTATTTGGTATAATTTGGTTTGTTAAAGTTGGTTTATGGTATATCATATATTCAAGTTTTTCATTTTTTCTTATTATTCCAAAATCTAGAAAATTTATTTTATTATTTGTTTCAATTTCATAAGTAAATTTGATTTTATTATTAATTTCATTTATTTTATCCAAAATATTTGTTAAATGTATATTATTATTGTTTGATATATACATTCCATCATCTGCATAGCGAACCCAATAACCATTTTTATCATATATTTTTATAATTTCATTAATTTATTATCTAATTGTTGTAAAAATATTTCAGTTAATATATTTGATAATGGCGAGCCCATAGCAATGATGTTGGTACTGTTTACCAACGAAAAGCTTTGAATATAAATTAATAAATATTCTTGTATTTGAATAGCTTGTGGTGTTTTAAATTATTAAACAAGAAAACATATTTTATATTTATATGTATATAAAATAGTCGAAAAAGGCAAATAAAACAGGCTAAACTACACTTAACATTACAGTGAGTTTTCTATCTTGATATTGTTTTTAATTTTCAAAGGGCATGATTAATATTTCGTGTAGACAACGCAAGGTTGTGTCCCAGGAGCGTCACGCCCAGTTAGCGCCGACACAATAACTATTGAAGGCATGCATCCAATTAGTTAATTATGTCACCTGGGATTCCTGGGGATTTACGTGCGACTAGATGAACATAATAAAACCGTCTTTACCAATTTGTCTGCTTAAGACAGGGCAAAAATTGTTAAATTAGTCGTTTGCAAACCGTTTAATCTAGTTTTTGAAGGGAAAATGTTTATCGTTTGTTATAATTCGAAAATTTACTTATAATACCTAGTTATTTTGATAATACCTAATGATAAAATTTGTTTTGTGTTTTAACAAGAAAAAGTTCATTTATTCACCTTGATCCGGTGAGTTGAGGGATTAATTCGGAGAATTTTAGATCAATTTAAAGTTTGGATAAGAACGATTTAATATGGGTAGCATTTCTACTTTGGGTAAAAAATAACCTAACCTAACCGACGTAAAAGTATAAATATATATTCTGCATACTACAACACAAGACAACGCTAAGACACCGAAATTGACAGTAAATGGTATGCATTTATTGCATGGTAATTTATGTGTGAAAAGAAATACTACAATTTATTTATTGGAAAACCTTTCCTGATAATATAAATGCCAAGGTTTTCGACTCGGCACTAATTGGATTCGGCGCTTGAATCAACACAGAATATTTACGAGTATTAGAGTAATTTCACTATAAGTGCGAAATTTTGCAAAAATATTCGCAAAATTTTCTACATTTTAACTAAATTATAAATTCGTTAATTCGGACAAATAAACTGCCTCACAGGTGTAATGGACTGTATACAACCCTCAGTCTGAGTCCGAGTGAGATATGGCCAAGATCCAGCTTTCACCTTTAAACCCCAATAGAAACCATCATTATTATTTATTTAAAACTATGCAAATTAAACACATCTTTTAGGGAAATCTTAATTGATTGTTCAAACTACAATTTTCATGATGTTTAAAGTTAAAAATGTATTTATTAGAAATTATATTCTTGTTTTAAATATCGAAATCTTGGAGGAAGCACAACTGCAGCATTCCTAGCGGCAAAAGTACGAAGCTGAAGAAGTCGTATGACGAAAACGTTTCCTCCAAATGTAAGTTAACAATTTAGCAACATTTAGTTAACGAAAAGTCTGGTCGCAAGTAATAGCAAAAGTGTAATAAGAAATTATTGTTTTGTTACAAAAAAAAGAATACAACAATTTGCAATTGTTGGGTTTTTGCATCTGGAGGATTCTGAATATATAGAACAATGCACAGACCAAACGGGAAACGCGTAATATCAGTTAGTAGTTTTATGTAAAGTGAATTGATAAACTAAAATATAAACATAACAGGATGTTAAGAAATATACGTAGCCCTATATAAACAATTAGCAAATATAATAAATAATACCAACTCACAACAAATGATTTATTTTCTCATATTCGTGTCACTGTCTAAGTCATTACCATCAGTAAATATAACTACATACATTTACACTATATAATTTGTAGCTTACAATTTTTAATACTCACTGATGATTACTTTGCCACTGAAACGTGTATGAAAAAATAAATTTATAATTGTGGATTGGTGTTCGTAATTATATAATGACTAGGTATAATAATAACTTCAACTGGTAATTACAGAGTTACTAGAAAGCTTTCATCGCAGTGTGGTTTCAGATTTCAGAAATATCTTCATATGAAACAAGAAGTTAAGGTTCTAATATTCTGCAACATTTTAGTTATTTTTTGTCGAATGTTTCATAAAGAATTCAAGAGCTATTGCAATAATTGATTGTAATTTTTTACAATCCTGTGTACGACGCCAAGTAGCCTGCTATACCGGATTCTCGCGTAACTTGTTTGAGTTCAATTAGCTTCATAGCATTTCTTCTAAAATTAGCAGCAAAACTCGCTTACACCGTTAGCCAGGCTAAAAATAGGCTATAAAACGATCCATGCGTTGTGGACAGATCCGGAGTAACTATAAAGATCTTAGCAAGTAAGGTCAGCCTATAGGGAATTCTTTAATAGTGCAAGGTTGTACAAGGTTCTTTTTAAACTTTTATATGTGTAGTATTTATTTTTACTCAATTCAAATTTTACTCTTTGATTCTGACGCTATAAATCATACGTTAAAAAATGAATTTATTATCATACTTGTTTTAATGGCCAAGCTGTCTTCATATCTGACGGGACAGCCTTGTGCACCAGTCAGGATGGCTGTGGAAACCTGTATGGCATTTTAGTCACTTTTTAAAATATATTCTGAGATTTAAGTTATATTACATGGTTGCTGCTTATGTTATTCTCACAGCCAAACTAACAAGCGAGTTACAAATTTTGTTGTTATGAAACACAAACATGTATTTCTTTTACCGATATTTTGTTTTCTTGTAGAGAATATCTAGAGGACACCTTTTTTCGAATTTTATTCTAAAAATGTGTTAGCAAAATATAAGTAGTCGTTCAATATGTTCATCTACTATAAAAAAAACTTTGTCAGTCGTAGTTACTAGGAAAACAATCGATGGTGTATACAACTAATCACTAGTTCATATAATCAATAGGCACTATTATAACAACTGTTTGATCAGTGATTTTGTAATAATCAGAGAGAAAGGAAACTTTAGTAAAAAAAAAAGAAAAATGACATCATTCCAACGTCCTCCATTTGCGGTTGCGCAAGAATTCCTCTACCGTGACTAAATATTGTCTTGTGAAGATTGAAACTCTTGTTAGTTAAAAAAAAAACTCAAGAAGCTGGAAGTGTATAACCATTTTGGTTTTTTACTTTTTTAACACAAAGAGTGAGTAGTATTCTAGACATTCACTTTTATAGTTCTTCCCTATATATGCAGGCCCTTACTTGATGCAAGGAAATGGGAATAACCCACGTAACATTCACTTTTATAGTTCTTCCCTATATATGCAGGCCCTTACTTGATGCAAGGAAATGGGAATAACCCACGTAACATTCACTTTTATAGTTCTTCCCTATATATGCAGCCCCTTACTTGATGCAAGGAAATGGGAATAACCCACGTAAATATTTTGCAGTTCAATTCCTTCTTTGACACAAACTGCAAACTCTTAATTAGTTTATACTAACTCATACGAATTTCGGGTCGTGTTTTCTGAGCAAAAATAATGGATTCAAAATTTAAATAAAGGGGTTTCCAGTAAGACAAATGCTATTCTGATTATTTTATTTTTGTTTATAATCTAATTTCTAGAGAAAAACGTAATAATTATATTCCTGAATTCAAAAACGAAGGTAAAACATTTCTTAGTCTCGGTATTTTAAAACAAATATAAATTACCTAGAGAAACCAAAATGTATATCCCTAATTACTTTTAAACTGAGAAATACTTTGTGCGTTAGTGTGTGTGTGTGTGTGTGTGTGTGTGTGTGTGTGTGTGTGTGTGTGTGTGTGTGTGTGTGTGTGTGTGTGTGTGTGTGTGTGTGTGTGTGTGTGTGTGTGTGTGTGTGTGTGTGTGTGTGTGTGTGTGTGTGTGTGTGTGTGTGTGTGTGTGTGTGTGTGTGTGTGTGTGTGTGTGTGTGTGTGTGTGTGTGTGTGTGTGTGTGTGTGTGTGCATGCGTGCATGTATGTCTGTGCGAATCTTAAAACCGTTTTTTTTACGTAGCCAAAACCTAATATTTTGAGAAAGCAATAGAAATGACAATGGTTTTGTAACATGAAAGTTGTCACGTAGGCCTACATGCAGGAGTTAAATTAAAGATTACGATCGTTCAGTCTTTTCTGTAACTGTTCATCGGTAGAACCATCAATAATGCCAATAATAGAAATTAATGTTCAATTACTAATTAGCAATAAATGTCTAGAGCTAATTGCCTGTTAAAACCCTTACTTCATCACATCAATTCATTTCCATTGTATTCAATCAGTAATCCATATTGTGCCAAATGTCCTCTAAGACTTCCCATTAATGACCAGCCTATGACTCATGACTTGCGTATGCTCCTTACTCATTTAGGAAACTAGCTGTAATTACGTGTAATTGTGAGTCGTCGAGTAGGAACGGTTTCCTCGAGCGATCGTTTATAAGCTTCACGAAGTTACTTCTTTGAGCTAATTATTTCACTCTAGACAATGAAATATTTTTAAACTTATTTTCTTTCCATTTAAAACGTGTTTCTATTTCTTGGAAATGACAATTGTATGAGTTACAGTGTAGTTGGTTATAGTAATAAGATAAGTAGCCTAACCTCCAGAAAGAATTTTGGAGCTTTATAATAATTTCTATAAGTTATCAACAAGTAATATACAAATTTTTTTAAAGTTAATTCCTACTTAAGTGAACAAAGAAAAATGTTATTCTAGTTTCTTTTTATTTTAAAACTACAAATAATATAAATATGTATATACATGTGTTAGAGTACTACAATATGAAGTGGCAAAATAGAATGCGAATTTATTTGCACAATTTTTCACTTTCGTTTCTATATATGATGTTGGACTATTATTTTTGTTTGTTACTATTTATGGCTGTCTTTTTCGTCGCTTGCATTGTGTTGTAGTTTCTTTTCGTTTTCTTATCGCATTATCCGTTTGCGAAGCAAGGTTCGATACCATCAATCCAGTTTATTTATTTTATCTTTTCATTCATTTTTAATCCTAGAACATTATTTACGATATTGTGAGGTAACCATGACAACAATTTAAGGCTGTACAATAGAGGTTTCGACAATCAGATGGACCTAAAAAAAATTTATATATGTATATATATATATATATATATATATATATATATATATATATGTGTGTGTATATATATATATATATATATATATATATATATATGTATATATATATATATATATATATATATATATATATGCATGTGTGTGTGAGTGCTGATACGTATTCCTTCACGGATGGAAAAATATGATGAATAGTTACTATCTGGAGTACATCCGTTCATTCTGCAGACCATAAATTCGCAGTTCCGACGTTTCGCTAGAATCTCATCCAGCATTGACGAGGTGAACCCAACAACAGTAGAAGAGCGAGACTACTGTTGTTGGGTTCACCTCGTCAATGCTGGATGAGATTCTAGCGAAACGTCGAAACTGCGAATTTATGGACTGCAGAATGAAGGATGTACTCCAGATAGTAGCTATTCATCATATGTGTGTGTATATATATATATATATATATATATATATATATATATATATCTTTTAGAAATATATTTCTAGCTGTGGTAAAGTTGGCTGTGTCAAAGAGCTAAACTTTGAACATGAAGATACCGAGTTCTAATCCTACCTAAGCCCCTCAAATTTCTACAATTTAATTATTGAATAGATATTTGAAAAAAACTGTACTAATATCAATTGTCATTTACTATACGTTTTAAACAAATGTATGTGAACTTGATTCGATGAATAAAAACATATTTAATTAAATATTGTAAATTTGTACAAGATATGCCTATATCAAAAGAGTGTGGGCCAATAAAACTAAATTTAATAAAAAGATGGTGTGTCTGAGTTACTTTGGGTAGTTACAAGTTCTTAATTAAGAGTTGTTATTTTAAAGACAGTATCTGCCATTAATTATTTTTTCCAATTTTTGTTATTTCTTTTTTGATGGAAAACTCGTTAATTCTTCTGGAATAAAGTTAAATTGCAGATAGTATTTTGTATATAATTCTATCATGTTTGAGCGGTTTTTTGTAATTGTTTGCCCTGTCCTACTGCCTAACTATTATTAGCTGCCAGGTCACTGTTAAGTAATAAACATGTAAGAACAAGAATTCAATCCCGGCGAAAGAATTATACAGGCAGTGGAATATATACGTGCTATTTTCAAAACCTTATAAAATTGTTCTATGATTATGAGGTCTTAGTTAGTATATTTTTGGTTTATTAGATTGGCTTTAACGGGTTGCGGCCATCTTCGTCAAAGTTCAAGTTTCTAGTATAAAGGGCGGGCCTTAAGTAAGGCCAACCGAGAATGGGAGAAGGTATGATTGCTCTACCAGGATCGAACCATTCATAATGGGCATTGACATATGGAAATCTTCTCCTTCGAAAGATTTTACTAGTTGGAAATAGTTTACGAAAAGTGTTCAAAACGGTGGTGTCTGGTTTGAGTATCGGCTTGTTCCAGAAGCGGGCTTGTAACCAGTCAACATCTTATAAAATTCTTTCGAGGTCTTACATACTGGTACAATGGGTCTAAGGTACACTAGTCTCTCGGTCGGGCTTCATGAGTTTGATGTATTCGTGAAGGCGAGCATCTGTATAAAAGATTTTAGATAACCCCTGGAGTTGCACAACGAGTGGAAGATTCTGCTAGATACCTTTCGCATAGTGGGTTTTTTATATTCTTTAAAACTACTTAAATTCCAAATCTTATTAAATTCGAAGCAATAACGTCACACTGACTTTAATCTACAAAAAAAACTTCTTTAACCAATTTCCATAACGAATAAACTAGGAGAGAATTTAAACATTAGAAATATGATCCTCTATCAACAGATCTGACACTTGGCTCTGTTTAACATTGTCTACAATTCACTGTTTACCCTTTTGTAAGGGTAGAAAGCACCGCGCCCTTCTATAACTCTGACTGTACTTTTAATCCTTGTTTCCTTTAAACGTCACACAGTAGTATTTCCTTAAATCTGTGTCGCAAAGAACGGTTTCTCTGTCTGAACGACAATAGCTGTGTAAGTAACAGATACACCCTTTGCTAAATCAGCGTCAATTGGAAGCTGTTTTGTAGCTAAAGGTGTGCCTAGCTACTTACATTACATTTGACGCTGCAGTGCTCCTTTAACTATTATGAAATACGAGGTGTAAAAAATTCTCTATTTTGTTAATTAAAAATATATATAATAACGTTTTAATCTTAGCTTGTAAATAAAGGTAATTATTAAATAATATTATTTACTCAAACTCACAATATATAGACTATATTTATCTAAAACGCGATTCGATGGCATTTATGGCATCATCCGTAAGAACGCAGCAAGAACTTAACAGTAATATAAACATTAAATAATACCTAAATTTTAGTGTTATGATTTTGACAAAAAACATTATTACGGTTTTGTGGAATACAAGCAGAAACCTTTGTTCATTGTACAATTATATATATTATGTACTTAAAGAAAACAATATTGAACATTTTCACACATACTGTAAGCAATTTAACACAGAACTATAAAATGAGGAATAATGAAATAAAAAATAAATGTTAATTTACAGTGCAACAAAGTGTATTTAGGAAATACGAAAGCAAAAACGAGCAGTTTTTGTGTTGTATGACTACATCTTGAGGTTTTCCAGTGCAGGAGTATACAAGATTTCATCTAACGACTGCACTGTTTCTACATACGTCAAACAGGTAGAAACCTCTCCATACTATATAAAGAACACAATCATAAAAGACATAAAAAACGCACATCCCAAACCACAAATCAAATTTCTATATACATATACACACATACACCAACAGTGAAACAAATCTAAAACTACGTTTCATCAAAAAATGCCATAAACTAAACCCCGAAATATACAAACACTACAAAAACCAACCACAACAGATTCTAATCGATGAAAGACACTCACAATAAAACACTATAGTCGAACACATAATTAACAGCCCCTCTACGATCAGTGACACCTCACAGTTCACCAAAAAAAACCACAGACTCACATAGTCTTGTCCGTGACTCACAGCATTGAACATTCCAGTTATTTAATGCGAAACTTGTCTACTGAAAATTATCAGACGACCAGAATAGTATACTACCTAGACGAGTAGTGAGACTATCCGACGGAAGTGAAATCGTGAGTTATAAAATGTAATCGGTTCAGAAATGTATTGTTTAAAAAATTAACTGAACTAATTCGGTTGAACTTGATTTTAAAAAAGTTTCAGATACGCTTAAAACATTTTTTCTTAAAAATTGTAAATGAGTATTATTTTTTTATCATCATTATATTTATTTATTTTAGTAAGATTTATTAAAATGTACTCATAAATTAATATTTTTACTAACTGATAGTTAATAATGGGTGATAAAACTTTACCTTCATTATCTACAATGCAGAAAGTAACATGGGCCGATAAGTGATGATACCAGCAGCTGTATATAAACATATACGAGTACCAGAAAAATGTATGCATTACCTAGATGTATATAAATCTTACCTCAATACCTACAGCTTACACGCGAATCCTATAACAAGCATCGAGATTTTTTGTTTAACTCCGACCAGTGTTTGTTTATCCTCAAATTCTGAAATGGTTTTAGAATTCCTATATAAGTATCCCAAAACTAACGCATAAAGCCCTAATTTTGAGTTTATAATTCCAATTAAAATTGGGTGGTATAAGGAAAAGTCATTTTAACCTGACGCCGAAAAGTATGAGGTTGCTTTTTAAATTAAAACCCATTTCTTTTAGTTTAATTTCTAAATATTTTGAAAAATAAATATAAATTTCAAAAATGTAAATATTATTCAGAAAGGTTCATTCTTGTTAGCAGTAATTTATAATTCTGCAAATGTGATTCTCCTACATCCTTTTACGATTAAAAAGAATTTTTTATTTAGATTTTCGCGAAACATTTTGAAAAAAAATATGTTTTAAAATATTACATGTAACTCATACCTTAAAATTTTCTTATTCATTATATTTAAAGAAAATAAACCATTCCTTGACTTTTAAATGTTTAATAACAAAAAATTCAGTTTAAGCATTCTTGTGATCAAATTGCAAACATTTTTGAAATTTCTATTGAATGATAACCAATTGTAAAAGTTATCGTTTCTAACAATTTACAGGTGATATCGCCAATTATTTATTTTCTCACCGTATTAAGATCATTTAAATTTGTTATGTTAATGATCATGTAAATGATGGGAAGGAAGTTTTTACGTTGTATAGAGGCATAGGCGTAGACTCTTCAATATAAGTATATTGAAAAGTATAGTAGTCGACGGGTTATTTTTAAGGAAATGAATATACCATCGTATTAATTTTTTGAATTCCCTATAATAGCTCACACTATATATATATATATATATATATATATATATATATATATATATATGATATATATGTATGTATATATATATATATATATATAGAGAGAGAGAGAGAGAGAGAGAGAGAGAGAGTACAAATTTTAAATCGTTAATGAAATACGTTTTTTATGTTAATAGAGTTGTTTAAAATATTTATTCATTAATTCTCTCGACCGGATTCGAACTGAATGTCTCCATATTTGAAATCCAACACTTTGGCTAACCTCCCCATAGCTAGAATTCAGTTACTGAATAAGATATACATTAAATTATAAGAGTTCCTTGCAATAATGAAGCATTACAAGAGATCGATAAAATGAGAAATTACAGACCGCCATCAGCTTCATAAATTAGAAAATAGCGAATCAATAGTAACAAACACAAGTAATAGTCCAAAACCATATAGGCCTAATTAACAAAGAAGACATTGGAAAATTGCATGGAAATTCGCTTTTTATTTTGCCGCTCAATATTGTGATTCTGTCATATGTATATACATATTTATTAATTTTAATTATAAAATAAAAAGTAACTAAAATAAAGTTTTTCATTGGTAACCTCAGTAGGAATGACATTTTTTTAATGTATATTACTTGTTTGTTTTAAAGCTTAAAACTTAATACTGTACACCAACATCGTCTTAATCTCGAAATAATTGTTTACTTTCAAAGGGTAAACAACAGATACCGTATATAGTGTACTCTATTTTCCTGTAGCCACTACCATTAAAATATAATGTAAAACGCTCGTGTACGTCTATCTAATGAATGACGTAATTAGGTAAAAGCTTCTTGTAATAAAAGTCAGTTCGAAATGTTTGTTTTACTGTTGCTATAGCAACAAATACATTTTTATAAATAGTATATGGCGATAGCATTGTTATCACTATAAACTCGGCCCTACTTTAATGTCTTGAATGTAAACTAGGATAATTTAAATGTCTGCATAATCCTAAAAACAAACGCCGTTTATTTAAAAGGCTAAAAAGTGAACCTTTTCAAGTTATTTAGACGGTGACAAGTCTGTCTTAAATTATTACTTTTCATAACAAGTTGGAGCTACTGTGGCGTAGCTTTTAATTTAAATAAATAAAACCTTTTCACCACGATTTTTTGTTTTGTTTACAAACTTATGTACATTTTAATTACAACGTATTAATCTTCGGAGGAGATTACTACAAAATTATCTTATTGTATTTCGTACTTGCTTTACGTAGAAAAAAGGCAATTAGAATCGTTGAAGCTTGTAAATATTTACTAAACCTAATTTTGGAATTGCTGGAAATTATATTAAATTTAGTTTTTTAATAGCTCCTTAACAATTGCCAATATTTTATGATTGTAGTCTATTTGATTATTTCCCTCACAATTTGTACAAACATTAACTTTTATTAATCACTTTTTGCAATCACTGGAAAGCATTGAAAAAACACTTGTTTTTTAAATGTTCTATAAATAAGTAACAGTTGTTTGCACAGAAAAATAGAGCCTAATAGGTTACATAAGTATATAATACGTATATAGTATAGAGATGGTGAGTGAATTACTGTAAAAAATTATTATTAATTGTACGAAGTAGCTAAATTTATTTAAATTCCTATGTTGTCTTTCCTTAAGGCATATTCTATCCTTCCCAAATCCACATGTCAAGGTAGGCAAAGTTATTGATATTTTAACAAACGTTTGTAGTGTTATTAAAGCCTAATAAATGTAGATTATTTTGTACTCTGATTGAATAGGGATATTTAGTCTTTATTTCAGCAAAGTTTGATGACTTATAACTTCACAGAAAACAAAAAATGTTTCAAGCGGAAAACTAATTTCGTATTTTTTAACAACCTATATCACTTTTCACAATAACTTTAATATTCTCGTAGATTTTGTTGGGCAAACGATCGGCGAAACTTTCCCCGCTTACAACTACAGCATATTTATAAACAAATCTTACTGAGACATAAATTTTTCTAGCGTACCAACCTCTTTACCAGACTCACTGATGTGGAACGCTTGATAGACTCGAAAAAGTTGTATCAGCAAGTTTTTATAGACTTATTTTAATTAAAAGCTAGGCAAAACAATGTAATGACTTTACTCAGTAAAATCATCGATATTCCTTATTTTCTATATTTAGATAATATTCAAAAGAATAATTAACTTACTTTAACATAGGCCTGGTTATATTGGAAAACAATTATTTCATGCTTTTAGAAATCAGTACAATTATGTCTTTAAATTTATTAGAAATAATAAATCACTATGGTGTCTATCACTATTTTACACCAGCCGATTTAATTCTTTATACAAACGTTAGATTTTATAGTTGTTTGTTTATTAAGTATCATTATCCAGTTTATACATTACTACACAAATTTACAGTGATCTTTAACAACGGCATTTTCAAAGTGTAACATAAATACTAGTAACTACTGCTTTAAAAAAACTTGCTCCTAAATGCCCTTAAAAGGGCAACACTTATTTTTTCGCACATTAGTAAACCGATTCTTTTGAGCAGTTACCTACAATCATAAATAATGGTTTACAGTTATGGCTTTCTACAGAACAAAGTACACATACAAGTGAACAAATTGTAATGTTTATTGTTCAAAGAAGTTTAAAATTAGACAAGATGGTTCTCATCTGAGTTCGCGATAAAATATACAACAAAATGAAGATTTTTCGCAATTTATGATCTGAAAATAGTTGCTAACAATAGCAAAGTACGAAGCGTAAGTTTCTGTTACGTTTATTTGGGCTTCTGATACGTTTATTTGCCAAAATACTTTAATCTCTAAATCCAAGGTGAACATCCATTTTGTTATGTTATGCTATGTAGGTTATGTTGCTGCTGTTGTTGTTGTTGTTATTGTTGTTGTTGTTAGTTATGTCTGTCGGTAATTTCGATTTTATTTGCAAACACTGGTAGCAGATCTAACACGGTTGATGCGGCGAAAGTATGTGTCTTTTCAAAAAGCTACCCTGTCCACGCAAGCTTTCTCCCAATCGCCCTGTAGGCTATCCACTTTTATCTCCCTACCTTCAATTCTACCTGCCTTCCACATGTTATATCATGATTTGGCTTGATACAAAGGCATGTGCGTTTTACCATAAAAAATAATAAACTTTCCATACAGCAAGTTGTAGAGAAGTTCGTGTCGTTTTGCAATGTGCTTGTAATGATATACGTACGATCTTTCACCAGTAAAAGTTGATAAAATTATGTTAACAAATATATAGTAAATAACATGTGCAGAAATTAAAACATTTGTTTTTCACAAACTATTTCGCAAGGCTGTGATTAGAATTATTTTCATTTCACTTGTAGCTTATTCCTGTTTTGTTTCTTTATAAAGATGTTTATCTCTACGCTTATGTTTATAAGGATGTTATTATGTATGTCAAAGTCGTTCATAAGCAGAAATAACTGTTTGATAAATAAATATAAAAGGTTATGCCGGGCTGAACTATCAGCTGGACCGGGTCCAATACAGGACGACACATTCATCTTCAAATTGCTCCCTAATCAACAGGCGTCTTTTCAATTGGCCTTTATCACATGTCTTACACAGTGCGGAATAGGTTTTCATGATTGATAAAGGGTGTTGGAATTTTAGTGTTGGCTTGTTTGTTCATTTCCTCATTTTAATATATAATAAAAAACAAAAATTTTAAATCTTCAAAAGTCGATTAATTGTTGTGTCTCGAATTAATGATTTGTTTTCTCCCCGGTTTGTTTCTAAATGTGGATGGTGGCATTTAATATCATGCGGTAGTAAGAATTATTAACTCTCTATACATATTTTTTATTGAAATATTTTTATTTGGTGGTATCTAATTTATAAGAGATTTTAAACTTTCGTATCACAAAATATTAGTGTCAATTATTTTAGGATGATTAAAAATAAAATAATAATAAATATTGTTAATACTATTCTCATCAATAAAAAAATAATACGCTATTAGTATGTTGCCATAACGTTTTAGAAAGATAATGTTCTCACTGCGTAAAAACATATTTTGATCCTCTAAATAGTTTTACATTTGAATAAATAAAATTAATAGGCCTAATCCATTTAATTATTTAGTATAAATCTTCTTAAGTTTTAGTGAGCGTATAAAGTAATTGCTAACATACAGTAAAACCTAATTTTATTACAATTCATTTTGTTACGTTAAATGCTTTATTTATCTTTCCACAAAAAAAATTTCTCACTACCTCCCTAAATCATATTTACAACTTTACCTGACATTGAGACGTCATCGTTGTTGAAGACGATCCAAAGTGAGAAGAAATGATCGACGCCCAGTTTAGCGGTCAATTCGCCATCGATACCTGTGGTGTTGGGTAAATAAGAAGCTAACGACAAACAGACCAAGTGACATAAACACAACACAACGACAATGGACTCCATCGCTACACGATACTCACTCTACGGTAGCAAATATTAGACTGAAGCGGGAACACTAGCGCTCTACGATCGATTTATTTTTACAGGGTCTGGCGAGGTCTTCCTAACCTCACTAATCGCCTTCACCTCACCGCGGCGACGTCTGACTTGTTTCAGTCTGGTTTTGAGGCTTTGTGATAGCCAATTATTAACGTAAGTGTGTGATTTGTCACACTTATGCTTATATGGCACTTAGTCATCGGTTCACTAGTCCTGCCAAAAACATTTCTAAAATAGGCGACCATAAATTTTGTAAGAAGAAATAATTTTGTTTTTTATCATTTTCTACTTAGGCCTTACTATTTCTTTTAAGCTAGGATGAGGGTTGGAGGTTCTTAAAAGCTAGAATTTTTTTTTAATTATTTGAAAAGTATTTTTTTTTGTTTTGCTTTTCTTGCTTCGAATTTAAAGCTATTTATACGAAATAATAAAAATATACCCAAAAATCTTGAACCCGAGTACAAATTTACAGGGTTTTCTAGCTAAACCTGAATATAAGAGCAGGTCTTTAATTCTGTTTTTTTTTTTGTTTGGCCTATTATGTACTCTTTAACAAATTATTATTTTTGCAATTATTCTATTGTTCCTCCAATTACTTCCACGCTGTAAATTCAAGGGCTATCTATAGGTTTATTATTGTCATATTGTTTTTACTTCAATATTTAGGCGGTAGTAGCATAAACACTCTTTTCGCCTTAAATAAATATAAACACAGGGTTAAAACAAAAAATGAATTCTATACTCAGGATACTAACATAGGTTACTTCTACATTGTAAAGCAATAAGGCAAAGTTTTTAAATCTGTTCCTCTTATATCACTTTTTCGTTATGCGACGTATGAACTACATATCGGGAAAACGTAGGGCCTACTACACAATCGCCCTATTTACTAACTCCATTGAGTGTGAGCCAACTTGGTCATCTTGTTTCATATTTGATAGTTTCAATTTATTTAAATTTTTTTTATCTTTTAGTTTTTGAGTTGTAAGAAATAGGTGAGTAATAATTCTTTTGCTGCTAATATGTAGGCCTATAAACTTGCTGTATATTTAAACGTTTTAACTTTCTGAACCTTTAATTTGAGTAAATTAAAGAAATATTTACTGACACATTACTATCGTAGGAATTTTATACAGGCGGTTTCTATTTCCTACAGCATTTATGCTATCACTTTTTTTTATTACTAAAACTCGGAGGGACCTTGTCGGTGTAGAGCACTTAGCTACAGCCTTTGTACTCTCTTCCCATCCCTACCACAGGACTAGCTTAGTGGATACCTACCTCTTTGCGAAAATCAAGTACCCACCTAATGCTAAATCTTCTGATATCCTCTAGCCAAACCACTTTCTCCTTGCAGCTCCCAAAGCAGGGCTCTCACAGAGTACGAGGATTGGGTTTTCCTCTTGGTCCTCGTCGCATCTCTTGCACACAGGGGACCTAGATTTTCCAATTTTGTATTGGACCCTCTCAGATTCCCATGGCCTGTGACCAGCTCTACAGTAACTCTGAGTTGAGGTCTACTTAAGGAGAGTAGTTCTTTGCTCCCCAAGTCTCCCGAGTAACCCCACATAACCTTGGATTTATTACACCCCAAGGTTGCATTCCATTTTTCCTTGCACAACCTGTCTATATGTGCCGTGATCCTCTTGCGCCCCTCCTGAGGCGGCATTCCCACTGCCCTCAGTAATGGATGCTATCACTTAATGACCCAACTCCTTCGCCAAATCGCATTCCTTATATCCGGGATTAGTAGGGCCTACCTAGTGTTCGTCTTTCTACTAATTATGCTAATGTTAGACCTATTGCTTGCAATTATCATTCCACTGGTAATTTATCTCACAGAATACATTATTTAACCTACCAAAAAGGACTTGAATAATTTTAAAATAATTGTTCAATTTGTGGATTTAGTTATCACTAATAAATATTAATTTTCATTCCCAATTATCGAATTTACATAATTATTTTCTTCTTGTCATGCCTTAGTAAAGAGAGGCGTAGCATTTGGCTGGGTAGGGTACTACACAGCAGAGGTAGGCTCAGCTTCTAGGTTAATCGTTGTAATTCATTTTTGAGAGTTTGATGACACACTATTTACCGTAGTTAGTGTTTGTGTTTGTTTTTGTAACTATTTACCTCCTTATAAGTTGAATTATGCTTTCTGCATCTTTTACTTTTAGAACTTTTATTTTTTTCAACTCTTCCTATTTATAGATAAACTATAACCATAAGTCAAGGATATTCTTTTATGCTCCTTGCAGTAAAAAAACTTCTCTTACTTATCTTAACTTATCTTTTCTCTATGTAGAAGAGACGATTTGCAAAAGAAACTTTTTTTTAACTCACACGTAACCGTTTAGAAACACAAACTTCTCTAAAACTTGAGCAGTTTACTTCATATATTTATTCTACAACGTTGATTCCGTTCTCTGTTACTCTTTGTTGTGTTAATTATAAGGAGACGTTAGTGTGTAAACTCATAAAAATCTCGAAAATACAGTGTTTTTCTTCTCCTTTAGTGGCTTTTTAGTTTCAAAGTTCGGCCATCTTCAAAGCCCCTTGCATTTTAATGCCTTAATTGGTTGGTCCCACTACTGGACCAATCCCCCAAATTCTTTACCCAGGAATGATTACTTCCGATGCTCATCTTCCCAAGAATCCTGTCCTGGATAATAAGCTTCACCACTCATGCCGTTCTTCTGTAATGATATGGATCCCAAGTATTTGAGTTTTTACTTTTCACTGTCAGCAGAATATTTTATCATCCTTCTCAAAATCTCCACATTGCTAAACATTTGCGCCCAGGAAACTCTCAATTTTGGACGTTACCCATTTCAAATGCCTCCAGTCTCTTGAACTCAGTTTTATCAACGTTCAATTTTCCATTCCATAGAACAACACCGACATAATACATAATACGTTATCAAACTGACTATTTCAAACTCAAATACTTTCCGCTTATAATATTCTTATAAGTAAATCATATATATATACAGTAAACTCCCGATTATCCGTTAGCGGATTAACCGGTTTGCGGATTATCCGGAGTCTGCCGTTATTTTACAAATATCCGATTTTTATTCCAATCAGATTCATGTGTTTAAATTTCCAAACGGTGAATTACGACGTATATACATGTAAGACTTAATAGAAGTTAAGATGAAGGGAATAGATATGTAAATATGTACTTACTAATTTTTACATTGACAGGGAAGCATCCAGACACGGGCCAGCGAAATAAAAGGGGCGAGCAGACTACTGTATATAAGAGACAATGACAAAATGCTTGGACGCCCGAAAACCTAATGTGTATCATAAGATTGTAAACAAATGTCAGCTAATTTCGGCTATAAATTGTCTAGGACGTGACATATGCATTATCCATGTCTGTCGTATACATTATCGATCTTTATGGCTTTGTGACACACGTGACTAAAGTAGACACTGTGCGACAAAATGGTTCTCAAGAAACTTAGATCGCAAATTAAAGCTAAATCAATGATCACAAAAAAACAGACGTAAGTGACAGATTTTTTTGTTAAAAAGTGAAAGTATTATGTGTAAAGGAAATTACATATGTACATACATACTTACTTTTGACATATACTTATGTAAGTATTGTAAATACTTAGACATATAAATGTACATGTTATAATCCGTCAAATACATCGACATTTTAAATTATTTTGTCCTCTGAAGATTATTTGTGAATTGCATTAACCGGGGTCATTATTTGTGTAACTTATGGTATAATAATCGATTATCGATCGTTTTGCGTATTCTTTGTTCATAGCGGATTATCCGGGGAATTCGTTATCCGGCGTTGCCGGGCCATCCTATTCCACGGATAATCGGGAGTTTACTGTATCCTATATATATATATAGATATATATATATATATACAATGTAATAAATACATTAAATTCTTCCCACAATGAAATATAATGTTCTATTCATTTTACTAAATGTTGCTATCTTTTCCTCAAACATTCTACTTCCAATTTCGTCTTAGTTGTTATTTTTTCACTTATAATAGTTCCTAGATATTTGCATCTCTAAACTCCTTTTTTGATTATAAATATCTCTCACATTCTGTGTCTTCTTTAAAATGAACATAAATTTGATTTTGTCAAAATATTCAGTGGTATATTCTTCACTGGCTTCTACCAGTATATTTACCAAATCTTCAAGGTCATCAAGGTATCCAGCAAGGAATAAGAAATATATCCTAGGTGAATCTCTACACGACCTTTATTGTAATATTTGTAGACTGTTGGAACAACGCCTTGCTTATTATGTTTTCAGAAGCAATGTTACTTAGGCCTACTTATTTTCATGTTTATCCATTACGCTCTACAATAACGGTTAAAGTATGAGAACAAAGAAAGCGTTTGTTGGTTACAGTTTTCTTTTTTGTTTGTTTTTTTTATGAATACGCTCATAAACATTATTGGAGAAGGTACTTCCCACTTTGTGAAAGCAGATTATTTCCGGATATAACTTCTTGCTCTTATTCTTTAGGAAATTTAAGAACTGTTATAATTCAAATATAAGGTACTTGATTAAATATGTATTATACTTACTAAGCCTGTTACTAATATTAAACTAGAAAATGGAAAAAATTAATTCACTTTTCAAGCGTTACTCAGATTCTTTAAACTACAGTATTAGATATGAAGCGGATGTATGGAGGTGACCAAAAAACCAACACACCAAAATGTTTCAAACCTTTTTATAACTATATCATAAATAAGACAATCACAAGGAATGCTTGGACTTTAAAGCAAATATAAGACTGAGTTTATTTGCAGCTCAATAATGGAGAATATTTGTGAATTCAGCGTCGAAACTTTGGATTCCATAAGCCATGCAATTAGTATTCAAAAAATACAAATCATACGTCAGACCTGTTATGGAATACGGAAGTGAAATTTTCGGAACAGCAGGCAACAACACCTTATCAAAGCTCGACAAAGTCCAAAAGGCTGCCTTGCGAACAATAACAGGAGCAGTCAAACCTACACCTATTAAAGCTATGGAATTACAAGCTGAAATTGAACCACTGCAATGCCGAAGAGACAAAAACTGCTTGAAATTCTGAGAAAGAAACAAACGAGCTCACTCCCGCTTTTGGTCTAACTACCGACCTGCTCACCCCAGATTAAAAACGCAGCAAACACCGATTGCGCACGCATTAGCCCTAGCAGAGAAGTATAACATCAACACAGGAGACATTCTCAAGCACCCTTTCAAATTCACCCCAAGTTACCTTGCGCTAGCATCAACCTTCTGGGCCTGGACTCGACAAAACAAAACTCTCATATTGATGAACTTGGGAAAGTCTTTTACCAAACTATCTGTACCCCCAAAACCATTGGCTGCATATATATATACAGACGGATCATCGCTACCACAAAACGGCAAAACCTGTGCAGGCTTCCATTGCTCTCTATTTGAGGTCTCCATCGCTGTCGGAACCCCCAGTAGCAACGTTGAGGGCGAAGTCGCAGCAGTAAAAGAAGCATGCATCAAACTTATTCATCTAGAAAACAAAAAAATGTAGAATTCCTGATAAGACTCACAACCCACCATAGTTGATTTATCACAAAACTCACCTACGGATAGAAATATCACATTAGAAACACGAGAGATCCTGAATAAATTAATTACAAACGGCTGGAACATCAAACTACAATGGATCCCTGGACATGTGGATGTGGCTGGGAACGAAAGCTCCGATTTCCTAGGCAAAAAGGGAACTACACTGTTACAACCGAAACTGAAAATTCCACTGTCAGCTGCCAAGGCTCTCATTGATTTGTCAGTAAAACAAAAAATGAAAGCTGTGTACCAAGAGGCTGCCACCGGAAAAACCTGGGAGAAACTATCAAAATCCGGACCGGACTACTATCCTGACCGCTTCATAGCTGTTCCAGCGTTCCGCACCCTCGCCGGACATGACCGCCTGCCTGCTTCCCTCCACCGTATAGGTATCCTGGACAGCCCCGAGTGCCCTCTGTGCTCCTTCAATCTTTTTGATGCAGGTCATCTCCAAGCATGCCCTGCTCTGGAACATGTCAGACAACAGGTGGAAGGGCTCAGACCTGAGGAACAACTCTCCATGATTTACTGGTCAGCGCGTCACCAAATGACAGAAATGCCAAGAGTGGGCGTTGGCTAGTAAGTAAGTAGTAAGTAGTATTCAAAAAATAAGCCCTAGATAAGTGTATTTTAAAAATGATTAAATTATAATATAAATAAGCAATATAAATAAAAAAATGTATAAAGTCAATTCCTACTTAGGTTAATAGAGAACAATTTTATTTTACTTACTTTTTATTAAATAATTACAATTAATAAATAATGTAACATAACATATGTGTTAAAACAGCTGTTCTACCTATAACATAAAATCAGCTGGATTTCAAACATGTTATTTAGATTAGATCCAACCTAAAGACATCAAATTTTTGTAATTTAATTAATGAATAAATATTTAGTAAAAACTGTTTTAATATCAATTGTCATCCACTACAGGTTTAAAAAGTATATTTGAACTTGAATGAATGAATAAAATAGTATTTTATTATCGATTAAAAATTTGAAGAAGATATTATACAAGGAGAGTGCAAACTAATAGAAGGTATTGAATGAATAAGAGTTCACTTTATATTTATTTAAGAAACGAATTTTGAATAAAAAAATGTAGACTTAAAACTTTAAACATTTTAGTATAAAATACGATGGTAACATACGGCCGTAAGCCAAATCTCTTCACAGAATACTGACTAATCACTTATGTATAAGTAAGGAAATGTCGTAGGCCAATTGTATGATTATTAGGGCAGGTGAGGACCTAAACAGTGACGTCATAACACCTACTTTCCTTAATTCTGATATGAATCAGTCCCGCTGCGTGGCACGCCCTGACCTTGGCATGGCTATCTCCAGAAGGCAGTTAATTCACTGTTATCAGTGCAATTCATTTCTTTAGTAAACATTTGTACTGTTTTAAATATTACTGAAGAACCCATACAAATGTCCAATTTCTAGTCTAGGGTTTATTTCAAGGTCTTAACCTTAATCAAGAAGTATGTTTTTTTGTAGCTACTGGACACCGAGTATTCTACCACAACCTTGACTTCGCGTGTTTTTCATGGAGCGCCTCCCCTTAAACCGATAAAACTAAAATATTTTTAATACAAACGTCACACATTTTTCAATATTGGAAATATTTGTCAAACTGATAATCTGTTGATTCAGATGTTCTGAATAATAGCTACCATAAGTTCGTACAAATCCAAAGTAATGAATTTCATCTTTCTCGTTGGTTTTCCAATTGACGTAAGTGTAAAATTAAAAACTGTTACGTAACTCAAAATGTAGAAATAATTTAAATATTGATTGATCCAAAATATTTACCCAAAATTAATACATTATTCAAATATTGCTTTTTAAACTTATGGAAAATGTATAAATCACATGATATGACGTTGACGCTATAAAATGTATTAACCAATAAAGAATATAGATACGTTAATTATTCAAAATAAATCACTTTTTTTTATTTGACCAAATTAAACCTGGTTATTCAGAGTTTTAACTAACCGTTCACTTTATCCCAGTCATCGGGGTAAAACAATATTCGGTTTCTGAAAAACAAATATAGACACTGACCAATATCCCGTATGAAATCGTTCGGAATCATCATAGATTACTAAATAAATTTCAATCAGTATTTATAGTAGCCTATTTAACTATACCAATAATAGCCTAATTCATATCTTTCTCAAAACAAAACTATTAGCCTAATTCGATGAATGTTACATTCAAACAATAGCATACTTTCATATACAAAATATAGAATCAATTTTTATTATAGGTATTAAAATAATTTGAAAAGACTTTTTTTATGAATTAATATATTTATTAACTTATAAATTATCTTATTATACTTTTGCTATTACTTGCGACCAGACGTTATGTTAACTAAAGGTTGTTAAATTGTTGACTTACACTTAGAGGAAACGTTTTCGTCTTACGACTTCTTCAGTCTCGTATTTTTGCCGCTAGTATTGCTGCAGTTGTGCTTCCTCGGTACCATTATTTTGAAAGTTACGCTAGAAGTGACGTGATCGAAGAATATGTGTGATCTGTCCCGTGTTTGTTCATTTAGGAACAAACACGGCACAGATCACACATACTCTTCGATCACATCACTTATAACTTTCACAAATTGGTACCAAAAAAGCACAACTGCAGCAATCCTAGCGGCAAAATACGAGGCTGAAGAAGTCTTAAGACGAAATTGTTTCCTCCAAGTGTAAGTTAACAATTTAACAACTTTTAGTTAAAAAAATTCTGGTCGCAAGTAATAGCAAAAGTGTAATAAGTAATTGACAACCAGCTCGTCATGAACAGCAACAAAATTTCGATATTTTATAAATTAAAATATATTTCAATTTAATACCATTTTTAACTTAGTATTGAACAGTAAATAAATCAATATATCTTATGTGTTAAGACAGCTGTTATGAAACTAACCTAGTACATGTGAGACACATGTAACCTAAGACATGTAATGTATTAAATCATATTATCTACCTACTATATATAGAGCTGTACGTCATAGTGTGCTTATCGCCATCTATTGATTTTTAGTTGCGTCTGCATTGATAATTCTAAGATTTTAATTTAAGCGACTATCTGTCCGAAAAGTAGAAAGCATTTTAACGCTTTTTTTTAAAAAATGTCTACTTTTTGTAATCAGGCGTTACCAGTCGGGCTACAATGCCCGAAAACTTCCCAGAAGTGTACTCAACAATCTCCCAAAGTTCCATGTCGATCGGATGGTTCAGACAGTCATACAGAGATACATAAGATTCATTTATATATATATATATATATATATATATATAAATTAAAAAATAAATTTTAAAGTAAATTTTAAAAATATTAATAACTAAACACGTTATAACTTTGTGCTTTTTTAAAAAAAAAAAAAAAAGAAGAAGTGTTGTTTTATAAAATTTTATAAAGTTCACAAAATATTCCAAATTTATTGTGTTTTAAAAACCAACCGTTAATTGAGATAATATTAATACTTTACCATTGTCCACCATTGTTAGGGTTTTTAACAAATGATTAGTATTCATTTATAGTTCATGATAGTTAGGCCTATTTGTATACATAATCATCGGCTTAATCTAATTTACCTTAACATATCTACTACAGTACGTATAGTACATCAAGTAATATACCTGTTATATAGTCTACTATATACATTTTACATACTTCAGAGGACAAGTTTCTTTGAATAATACAAAATATTGGTTACTATAATTAAATATAACACTGTCATACTAACTGAGGTGTATGACTGTAAAGTTATCAAGCATGATCCATTTTTAGTGGATAACTCGGAAATAACACTTTTTATTTCCACTCTCGTGGTATGTGTATAATGCCCTTTTCCGAAGTAACTACCAGACAATGCTGTCTATTCAGCCTTTACTGTTATTATTATATGTAGGCCTATTACTTTATTTTCGTAAATCTATTGAAATATTTGGACCTGATTTTAAAAATTTAGCTTTCCATTGGGACCTGGATCAGGTTTTATAAGGTTTACTGCTTCACCCTTGGTTGTGTTGTCAGCGAACTATATTTGCTCGAAATACATCACTTTTCTTTCCAATGTAAATTACTAGAAAGTCGGCAAATTACTAAAAATGAAACTTAAATAGTCGGCGATATAATGTGACGGTGCAGTGGACTAAGCTATCGCGTAACAACATATGCGGGTCTATGACGTCGACTGAGAAGACCCAACTATACCGCCATTTATTGTAACATGCCGTACAGATCCTCTATTCACCTGTAGGCCGTATTTGACAGTGTTTTATTGGCGAAAGCGGTAGTTTTCCAACCGCAAGCCATAAATAGTTAATCTATAAGGATTAGTGGTTTTTACTTTAGCAATAGTATTTTTTATAATAACTATCTTCAGGAGGCTACTTTAAAAATTGTAAACATTCGTAAATTTATATTTAAATTGGACAAAATACATGTTTGAACCATAAAATGTAGCGTTTGATCACTGTATCACTAAGAAATGGCAAATACACAGGAAATTATTTCTATTATTTTTTATAAATAATAACAGGAATTAAGACAAAAACATTATTTTGAAGCAGTGAGCGATTAATCACATTTTTAAAATTACATATCTTCCTTTTAGAATCTGTTTTGAATTGTACCCTAAAGCAATTTTACTTTAAATAAGTGGGATAAATAGTTTGCAACAATTGGTCACAGTGAGAATAGGACTGTGGCCAATAGAACATCTGTCTGTGGTAGTGATATCTCTCAGCGTGTTTTATAGTCAAAAGGTGAGTTACAAAACAAGTTGTGTTCTTATTACTAATGTATATCGTTTATTTTTTAAAAAGGTAATAAATTTCTGATTTTAAAAGTTGTGTAATATAGAGTATTGGTTTTGTTATCAAAATAATTTTTAGGTTATACATAATTTTTTTCGATTATAAAAACATTCTTAAAACAAATTGCTTAGAATTAAAACAAGCCGTAACAAACACGTGTAATTAGTGACAACTATTTTTATCATACGTAGGCACTCAGTTGCTTTAATATATGTTTATATACTCTTTCGGATGCTTGTAGCTCAAGTACGGGAGTAGCGAGCCTTTAGTTGGATCAATGCTGTCTTAACCTAGCTTGTGTAGTGTGTTTCCGAGTGTCTTTTTAAATAAATTGTGCGTTAGAAGTTTATTCATATTGGGTTTATTAACTTGTGTACATTTAACCAATTGTTAAGTATTTTCAATTGATAGGTGTGTAGGTTTATATATTTATTTTCTCTTGTTTTACCTGTTTTAGCATTTCTTTTTTAAGGAGATGCATTTAAACTTAAAATCATGCGTGAAAGTTTGTATAAAGATTGATACTATCTCGTAAATAGGTTTTGTATTACATTCTTGCAGACAAGAAACACTGTGTTATATAATTATAAGGCTCAACTTGCTGCGACACTCTTCAAAGCACTGGTAACATTAAAGAGTACCAACTGTAACATTATATTTACCATTTTTCTAGTAGGTCTATGTTGTATACTATGCATTTATGCTGCCTGCGATATGGCGTAACAAACAGGAAGTTCGTTGCAAATGAAAGCACAAATTCTAAGTTCTCATATTACTTTACTAACAGGAAGTAGATTTCTTTTCTGCAATATGTCATCTTTTTTTATTCTTGATCTAACTGATATAAAAGTTAACCACCCAAATACATTTGAATTTCTTCACTGTACAAGGTTAGTGTTTCGGATACTGAAAATCGAAATTATAATAAATTAGAATACAGAATGTACAACACTTGGCGGGTTATAACATTAAAATAATAACTATTCTTTAAATTTTTTGTCATATCTACGTTTTGCCTGAAATGAATTAATACATACGTTGAATTAATTGAAATATAAGCTCAACTTACTCACCTTCACTACACGATCTGGTCGAAATAATTTGTATAATAGATCTATATTTGATAATATCAATATAGCCTATTTATAGATCTGGCAGTAACATAACTAATACTTTAGACCAAACACAATTTCATATTAAGAACATTTTGTTCAAATAAAATTTATATGAGCATATGCGTAAGCCTAAGCATTTGCACGGAGAGTGATCGGAGGCCAGAGCACAACTAAAATTGCTTTCGGTGGTACCGGTAACTTTGCTGAGGATCGGTTCGTATCTGATCGGGGGGAGTATATATCTTTTTATAAACCAATCAGTCCCCCATTGGCCGCTGATCACACTCCCTGTGAATTGCTTACGTTATTATGTTTTTTTCTTACATTTTTATATCTACATAAATGTGTTGCGAGGCAGCACATAAAGACCCGGTAGGTTGTTATGAAAAACGGTATGCTGTTTTTTTCTGACTTAGCTAATGATAAGTTGAGGTGTTAAATATTATACTGTGATCCCTCGTTATTCACCGGGGCTAAGTTCCCCGAACATACCGCGAATAATGTATCCGCGAAACCTGAAACCATTTGTATATGGAAAGGGAAGGGTTACGTTCCCCGAACATACCGCGGATAATGTATCCGCGAAAACTGAAACCATCTGTATATGGAAAGGGGAGGGTTACGTTCCCCCAACATACTGCGAATAATGAATCCGCGAAACCTGAAACCATCTGTATATGGAAAGGGGAGGGTTACGTTCCCCCAACATACCGCGAATAATGAATCCGCGAAACCTGAAACCATCTGTATATCGAAAGGGGAGGGTTACGTTCCCTGAACATACCGCGAATAATGAATCCACGAAAATGAAACCATTTGTATATGGAAAAGGAAGGGTTACGTTCCCCGAACATACCGCGAATAATGAATCCACGAAAAATAAAACCATTTGTATATGGAAAAGGAAGGGTTACGTTCCCCGAACATACCGCGGATAATGTATCCGTGAAAACTGAAACCATCTGTATATGGAAAGGGACGGGTTACGTTCCCCCAACATACCGCGAATAATGAATCCGCGAAACCTGAAACCATCTGTATATGGAAAGGGACGGGTTACGTTCCCCCAACATACCGCGAATAATGAATCCGCGAAACCTGAAACCATCTGTATATGGAAAGGGGAGGGTTACGTTCCCTGAGCATTAGATCTGCATTGTGTTCACAGAATTGATCTAACATTAGTATTATAAGAGCTATCGCAATTATCATATATTTGTTCTAAAAAATGGCATGAACTATATATAGCTCATGGATTTTTGCGATTTCTTCAAAATATGAACTTCTTATTTGAATAGCTTAAATAACGCAGAATCGACCATAGAATCGCATTGTGTTCACAGAATTGATCTAATATTAGTAAACTATATTCTAATGAATATAGAATGAATGTAAATCTTGAGGTTTTTCTTTAGATTACATTTTTTGTATCACTTGACTAAAAAACTACTACTTACTGATATTTTTCGCCAAGCGTTGAAATATCAAAAGTGTGACTCACAGCATTGAACAATTCACTCACCTAGTGTAAAATGGATCTGCTGAATAATATCAGTAAGTAGTGTTTTATTTTGCCAAGTGATACAAAAAGTGTAATTGTTTGCTACTATCACATGTTATTTTACATACTAGGATATAGTTGTTTGATTTTAATTTGATTTAGTTATTTAGAAACGAGTGCTCTTACGTTTCTTGCTGTATATTCTTAAGGTACAAGTGATATATATATATAAAGTTAATATATTACAGTACTATAGTAAGTAATTTTATCCACCATTACGTGCAATGATTTTATCATCACCTTGTGATGAGCGTTTCCGTCTCACTTGACCATTGTCGAGTTACTAACTATAGTACTGTAATATATTAACTTCATAAAGTCAGTGCAACGGAAAAACAATATTTATATATATATATATAAGTTCTATATATATATATATATATATATATATATATATATATATATATATATATAAGTTCTATATATATAAGTTATATATATATATATATATATATATATATATATATATATATATATATAAGTTATATATGTAAGTCTACATGCACATACGTTTCATATACAAGATTATTTATAAAATTATTTGCTCTAAGCTTTTCATCATAATGATTTATTATCAAGAGATTCATACACTATCAACAGCTAAAACAACACTTAATTTCAAAACTCTTGTCATACACTTTCTAACAATCTGCAAATTATATTTCCAAATTATTAGTTCAATAGAATGTGTCTTCTTTTTTTATTTTAATATTTTCAATTTGTAATATTGAAATATGATACTGAAACCTCATCAAAAAACTATGATAGCTATTAGCCCTATAATGAGTTACAGATGATCTTTTACTTATGAAAAATTCATTTATCAATAAGCATTTCATATACAAGAATCTGTTTACATTATTTATTAAATGAGTATTTATAAAAAGAAACACTTTTGGTTTTAGTTGTTAATGATGTACTGAGCTCTTGATAACATCAATAGACTCATTTGAAAAAAATCTTTAAGCAGAAAATGTTGTAAATATATTTGTATATGAGATGTATGTGCATTGATAAATACACACACACACACACACACACACACACACACACACACACACACACACACACACACACACACACACACACACACATACACACACACACACACACACACACACACACACACACACTACAGTTAGTGCTTAACTAGTTACATTTTCAATAATTTTTTAATAAGTTATACAAATATCTTCATTGCAATATTCTAGCAACACTTAAATAATTTTCACACCATACATCGTGTAAGAATTCTCCATACATCCTTTTTAAGCAAAACCTTGATTGTCAAAAGAGTCGTCCAAATAATAACTGAAACAATAAAAAAGAAGGTGTTTGGAATTATATGGAACACTGATTAACCCACTAACACTCACAGACATCTTGCCACTTTATGCAACCGAATTAGGAAGGAAGTATTTGATTTAAATTATTGGTTATAACCAATGCAGAACACAGGTGCTTATGCTCATGTGGGTGTAGCAACAGGTGGTAACATGGCATCATCCTTAATCAAATACCATATGCATGTTAACTTCTCTACCAGTGCAACATTGTTACTGTTATTTGTATTGTGTGCTTTCTTTATAATTTGATTATATTATTCTGTGATAATGGATAGTTAAGTTTGCTGAAGTTTTTCATTTAGGTGAGATTTATTTTTTACGGCTACATGTGCTGTGTTTGGTTGTAATAGTATAACCAAGGAATTTTGTAACTGTATAACCAGTCTAAAAAAGGAACTGATGTTAAATATTACTCATTTTCAAAAAGTGAAGGCTTGGCTCAGCAATGGATACAGGCTTATTGGAGACAAGACATGGTAAATGTGAAAAATCCTATGATTTGTTCTGTGCTTTTCAAAAATGAATTTTTATTACGCCTTTAAAACATAAGTTATTGCAATATTCCCCTGGATTTATAATTTTCAAACCTAATCCCATATAAACTTTACAGCTTCCAAACAGTAGTAGCTCATTCAGAAAAAAAATGATTCTAATTAGAACCTGACTCTAAATAAAAATGGTAATACAGGAAATTTTGAAAGACTCCTTTGATGAAATAAACCATCATTAGGTGTAAGGAGTGAAGGTGTGCAGAATAATTCTCCAGATTAAGATACATGTCAGGAAATTCAAACTCAATAAGATGGTGGAGAAATTAAGAATAAATTTAAGATCCTACAAGATGATTCAAATTTAAAATGTAAAACTAAGAAACTTGAAGCTGAGAAGTCTTTGGTTTATAACCAACTACATGAGACACATCGAAAGAGATGGTACTCATATAACAGATATTTGGGTCCAACATTTTCGCGTGGAAAGGTAAGGGTACTAACTAGCAGGAAAAAATATTAATTAGGGCTATGAAGATATATTTGTAGTTCAATAACCATAAGAACCATAATGCCTGCAGGTATTTAGGGATCAAATTAAAATAATTAAAATATCCGCTTCATTCATTAAGCTCTATATAAACATTGTTTGGCTGTAAACAAGGAATATTAGACGAGACTTTGTTAATAAAAAAACATAACGCACAAGAAAGAAAATTTTATAGTTTTGGCTTACATTGAGATGTGTATCAACAAACAGATATATTAATCACTTAAACAGTAGTTTATGACTATCTGAACTTTGAATTTAGTAAATTTGTTAAAATTTCGGTACTTACTGAGAATTACTGATCAAGATCGGCACATAGCGATCGGAAACGTTCTGTCTCAGAAAGTTTTAACAAATTTACTAAATTCAAAGTTCGGATAGTCATAAACTATTGTTTAAGTGATTAATAAGATTCACCGAACGTAATGGACTATAAAATCCAAGAAAACATATATTTTGAGCAGAAAAAGGTTATTAGACTGTACATCTATGTTCAAACTGTCATGGCAAGGGGGCTTACAGGTTACCAAGAGCGACTAAATATTTTCAATTTGACAAACCCATGTCAAAAACTAACTTATTTAAAACTATTGAAACCAGAAGAGGATTTTCAACAATACGGCTAGTTTCATTCAACAAACAACCAGGACAGTTTAGAAAATTTGTTTTTCTTTATTCATGCTTATGACCATCCAGATCATAGTGTACAGTGTTTATAGAATACATTGGTTTATTATGGAAATACAATCTACAACTGTGATGTCAATTGAATGTAACTAAGAACCTGATTCAGATGAATGTTTGGACAGTAGTTGAATTAATTCTGAGGAAAATTAACTAAAATGTGTAAATCAGACAAATTGTTTGCTTCTATTGTCTAAAAATGTGACTTCAAAAAGGATGACAAGAAATAACATTCATGAAACTTGTATGTACCACATAGCACAGACTTTAACTTCGACTCTACAGGTCTGAATGAAGTGATTGAAGAAATGGAAATAGAAGGCCTCAGATATAAAACTAGATGTGTAGCTTTCAAGACACAGAGAACATATCCCGATTTACGTATTGAGACTAACACGTATTCCTGGATAGAGCGAAAAGGTGGTTGAGAATTCATAGCACTGTCATTTTGGAGTCTGTAGAAATAGTTGATGATAACTTCAATGGTTTTAATGGCATTAACAATTTGTGCTGGAAATTTAATATGGTTAAAAAAGTTAAAACTCTTGGTGACAATAATATAAAGCATCTTAAAATTCCAGAAGGAGCTGTGATTATATTTTAGTACAAAAATTTGTAAGAACATGGTATATATACCATTGTTTTTTTTTCAAAAAAAGGAAGGAACTAGCAAGATATTATCAAAGAAACTGGAAAATATATTCCTAACACCAACATGAGCTAGTACATAATGTTAGTACTTGAAGTTTTTTTTCCTTATTGTTGCTGGTTGAAAATTCCATATAGTTTAGTCAATCTCATTGTAATAATAGCATAAGTGGTCATGCGTAGGTATTGTGTTCTTCAGTACAAAAAAAAAACTGATATTTTGTATATTTTCAATGTAAAAATAACATCCTCTATTGTTCTGTGTGTGTTTTTTAAAACAAAAGGATTTATTTTTTAAAATGAATTTCTAATTTTCAGCACAAAACATCTACTGTTGCCCAGATTGAGCTACTTATTATTAATCACTTAAACAATAGTTTATGACTATCTGAACTTTATATTTTGTAAATTTGTTAAAACTTACTGGGACGGAACGTTTTTGATCGCTATGTGGAGATCTTCATCAGTGTCTTCTGCTTGGAGATGTCGGGACAAGCAGTGACGGTTTTAAAGACAGGTTTTCGATAGTATCAAAGAGTATGTGGGAGTATTGTGTTTGTTCATTTAATATGTTTGTACTTTGTGTTTTTGTGTGTCTGTAAATTTTATATTGTTCTAGTGTGTTGAGATGTGGTCCTTTTTTGTTGATGTGTAGGATTTCTAAATTATGGTAAATGTCTCTGTATTTGTGTCCTGTTTCTTTTATGTGATTGTAAAATGTTGAGTTGGTGTTCTATTTGTGTTCCTCGACTCTTTGTTTAAAAGCTGCGAGCTGTTTGTCGAATGTAGAATGTGTTACATTCGTCGCAGTTCAGTTTGTATATGCCTGGTGTTTGTAGTTTATCTTTGTTGTTGGTGTTGTGTTGTATTTTGTATTGTAAATTGTTATTAGTTTTGTATGCTATTTTGTATCTTATTTTTTGAAATTTGCGGGCTATTTTGTTTGTTGTTTTGTTTATGTATGGTAATGTGATGTATTTGTTTTCCTTGTCTGTAGTGTTAATTTTAGTTTTTTTTGTATTTTGTACCATAGTTTGTCTATTATTGTGGTGTTGTATCCATTTGTGTATGCTAAATATTTAATTGTGTCTAGTTCTTTGTTTATGTTTTCTGTGGTCATTGGGACTTCTTTAAGTCTATGGAGCATGGATCTGAAGGCAGCGTGTTTGTGTTGGATAGGATGGTTTGAGGTGTTGTGGATAAGTGAGTCTGTCATTATGGATTTCCTGTAAATGTTATTATTATTATTTATCTCTTGTACAGAGTTTAACTTTGAATAAATTTATTTATAATACTTGATATTTTACTTTGTAGATTATACAGTTTTCTGTTCAAAAAGAGCACAAAACTTTTCCAGGAATAAACTTGTGTGCAAATGCTGAGCTTGTGACATGCTGATGCTTCATTAATGACATCATGCACAGTGACAGCCAGGTTTCATCTAGCAATTGAGCACATAATTTTTAGTCCACTCTGGGTTATAAAAGACCATAGTGTGAACACAAAAGGCTTTTATGAAAATTCAGACATAATTTAAGTGTTTTAATAAAATAACTTACTAATTATAATATTTAAAAGATTTTCTGATTGCCATTATTTTTCTCAGAAATTGTACAATGATTTCTTTCCTTTCCTACCCACAAGTGATGCAGAACCTAACTTATGTGGAATATGTATTTCCACCTTCAACTTGAGCTACTAGTATAAGTAAATATAAAAATATGTAAAAACTTGCATTTAATAACTCTCTTTTGATGTTAAATGAGGGCAGCTTACTTCAGGAGATGTTCTATTGTATCAACTCCAAAAATGTTGATAAAGAAATACAGCTCCCAAAATGGCTGTTTTTATTTGACTTAAAAAATCAGTACTAGTTAGGAAAGTTTGTATGTACTTTTATAAACAGTAACCTATGAAGTGTATTTTCTGTAATTGCTTTCTTTGAATTGAGTTCAATTTTTAAAATTGATTTTCCAAAGTTTTTAAAATTTTCTACCATAGTAATTGTTATCTAACTTTTAAATTTATTTTATAATAAGTAACTCCTCAATAACTTAGTCAACTTTTTAGATTTGTCTAAGTCAGTAATTCACAAACTTTCTTAATCCATCCTATTCCCATACAAGAAAAATATTTTCTGTCACCACCCCCACAGAAAATTGGCCATTATTTTGTTAGTAGTACAGTTTTAAGTAAATGTGTATCAATTATTTTTGTCCTAATAGAGTACAAGCCTGTACCAGTATATTTTTTACAAATTTTTCTAAAACTATTAAAAAAGGAAATAAACGTTTACCCTTGACCTGTGGTCATGAGCACAAAACTTTTACCTTAATAAAAAAATCTATTCACTTGAAAAATAAAGGCAAAACAGTAGACCCCTTATATAGTGTTACAGCTCTTTATTTTTTAAAAACTAATTATAAATAAATTTATTGCTAACTACAACATGTGTACATTCTTATTTTGAATTTTTCACGTTCAGGTAGATTTGTAAATTTACTCCTTGATTTACTATGTCTTGGCTTCTAAAAGAGGTGATTGAATTGTACAGGTGGACAAAATGTCTTTACTTAAAATCATCGAATTGTAGATACTTGGCCTTGGCAAGGATAGGAAAAGTCTTTGGCCCCACCACGATGGACTTGTAGGTAGAGGATACAAGATTTCTTTCAGTTTGGAAGGAGGCTCCCTTTAAATTCTTGGGTAAATTTGTCCAACTTGTATGCAAGGGAAACAAGACCTACATAAAGCTGTTGATTGTAGCTACCGATCTGGTCTGGAAAGAGTGAACAACCTTCCGCTTTCAGGTCCAAGAAATGCTTGGATCTATAATAATGTGCTTATTTCAAAGTTGAGTTGGCCCATTCTGGTTTATTCCATTACTAAAAGTTTGCTTCATAGCTTGGATGGAAAAACTACTAAAGCATTGAAGTGCTGGTTTGGGCTGCAGCGATCAATCGATATAAGTATTTTGAACAGAGGTGAGGGGAAATTTGGTTTTAGTTTGATGCGTATATCCACAGTATATAGGCAACTCTTGGTTAGAAGAAGTAGCCATTCAGCTGCCTTTGGAGGTCCTGTGGTTGTTCAGGTGAAGCAGGACTTGAGGCAGGATCTTCTTTCTCTCTAGTGGTGGGTGGAGAGGAGATACATGACTGGTAACAGAAACAATAGGCAGGGTTTGGGTTGAGTCAGTCCAATCACAGAATGGACCACATGAAGAAGAAACTTATAGAAGATAATGAGCATCCTATACTAAAGAGGGCACAATCTCTAGTGTTTCAGAATGATTGGACACTACTGGGGGAGATGTGTATTCCTCTGAAATTCAATAGAGAGCCTTCATATATGATTGGTCTACTGAAATGTTGAAATTCTATGCCGTCTTGCAAGGGACACTCCTTGATCCAAGTAATTTTTGTCGCTGGAGACTTATCGGATAGCATGTGTAATTTGTGCTCGCTGACTTCTGCTACTTCCGCCACATATTGGTTGGCTGCACTTATGCTCTGCAGGAAGGATATGTCCCTTGTTCCCAAGATAGGATTTTGGTGATTTTTAGAGAGCTCTTGAGTTATGCCATTGCTTCAACCAAGAGGAAGGGGCTTAAGGACCCAGTCTCTGTTGCTTTTGTTACGAAGGGGAGAAAGTGAGGAGAAGACCAGGTGGGGAGAATGCAGGGTTCTTCTGTCTGTAATAAAGAAGGCTACAAATTGGATTATATGAATGGATCCTGGCAACCCCCATTAACAGTTTCCCTCTGTTTTGAGCATTACACCTTTGTGTCCTGATCTTCTGGCATACTAATTGATACTGCATGGTGGAATTGGCGGTCCTATAGGAGTATAAAATCCCGTAGTAATATCTGTTGAAAACCAACAAGTATAAATCTTTGTGTAATTCTATTCATCAGAAGGGGTTCTCCTGTCACTACTTCCCTGTTGAGGTGGGAGCCAGGGGCCTCCTAGCAAAGTCTGTTTGTTTATTTCTGAAGGAATTGGGAGTCGGTACAATCAAAATCAATTATTATTTGAGGTGTATCTCCAAGATGTCCTCAAGGCATATTATCGTCTGTCAATATGAAGATCTAGCCCATGAATACAGAGGCGGTGAGGGGAGAGTTGTATCCAGGCAAAAGTGTTTTAACCCTCCGTAGCCAGGGCTCCAGTCCTCGACTGCTCTTTGTTGTTTGCCTGATAGAAGACTGATTTCATTCAGTGGGCCCTTAATCAAGGTGATTGTACTTAAGCTTGTTCGACCTTCTTTTTCTAGTTTGAACATTTAATTCTGAACCACGTCGCTGCATCCCTGACAATGATCCTGTTAGCTGTGGCACACACTTTAGGAACACCTGATCTATATAATTGTTTAAATAGTATAAACCAAAATACACACTTACACAGACACAAGCCAGTGTGTGTGTGTGTGTGTATTTTATTAAGAGTTCAATTTACAAATAAAACTTTAGCTTAAACTATCTTTTGTGTTTGGGCATTTGAACATGTTTGCTAATCAATGTTAAAACATATGGTAAACCTGTAAAAAATCAACTTCAACCTGATTATTTTTTTCAGAGATGCACAAAGCAACAATATCAGAATTATGCTTTATTGACTATAAGAGCAATGACCCTTACAACTTATTTAAAGAATGGTGGGATATTGCCCATTCAACAGAAATCGTCATGCCTAACAAAGTTTGTTTCTCCACTGCATCTTTGTAAGTAATATAACCACATCTATATATATAATGATTATTGTGTTACTGTATGTATTCGTTCCTTATTGGTATCAAAATAACTAAAAGCATCCTTGGAGATTAAATAGGCCTATATGTTGCTTCTTGGTAAATAAATTTAACTAAATATATTGTATACAATGAGACACTTCTGAAGTAGCCATCTACTTACAAAAACAGAGTAAATTATACTTTTTGAAAGGGAATATTTAATTTTTTTTTAAATAAAAAAGCCCAACTCTGTTGGGATACATATCAACTGCTAGGTAACATTATGAAATGGATGTTTATATTATCTATATTAGATTGCAAATATAAATGTGTGGTTTACTTTCATAAATAAAACAGCCATTTTTTAAAGTGTAACTCTTTACTGGACCACAATTACAAAGATTTAAGTTGCAGTTAGAATTGACCGAGTGATATAAGTACAAAATATCAACTTTGTGTAAAGTTAAAATATTTTAAATGGTTGCACAGCTTCCTGTGACAATAGTGGCTGTATGGGATACAATTGTACTCCACTGTTACTTTTAGATATATTAATTATTGGTTAATGATTGTTAAGGTTTATAACTGTTATATATTAACAATTAGGGACTTAAGGAACAATAAGACTCGAGGGACAATCTATTTCTACTAGTGTCTAATTTATACAATAGTAACACATTACAAATTATATTAATAAACAAAAATAAATTTCTGAGTTTTAGATGTACTTTTCTCTTTCCCGATCTTATAACACTGTTTTTATAACTATACACTACGAATATTTGTAAATAATTATTTAGGTTTATATAGTAAAAACATTTTATTTGTACTGGACATGTTATTTGTGCACAAAGTTCACAATCTTCAGGTCATTAGGATAAACCCATTGTTGGCACTCTAAGTAAATCTTTCTTGTTTTCTTGTCTCTTACTCTTAGGCATTTGAAACAAAGACCAGATGTTGTATTTTGGACATTTGATTATATTGACTTATTACTTTATTTATCCACTAGACCTAGTAACATTTTCTCTTACTTGATTGCCTTATCAAAAATTCTTGCCATTCAAATGTTTTCACAAGGAGTTATAACAATGTTTTCTTCCTCACTGGCCCAGACCTTTGAAATTCTTGGATAATATTGTATCATTGAGTGCAAAAAGTATAAGCCATGCCTGATCCTAAATATCACTGTGCATCTCTGCCTTTACTTATATAAAACTTACGATTCTCAAGTACTCGAACCTCTGAAGTCTCATTATCAATATTCATGTGATTACGTTCTTCAAGATCCACACTTCATCTACTTCTTTAGTTTCATCACTGCTACTTTCATTACCAAAACATTGAAGATGGTTTTCTTCCAGATTTTCAGGGTCCACAACATCGAGTATAATTTCATTATCATCATTGCTCTCATTTTCCCACAACCATAACCACCCTTACTCTCGCTATTCTCTTCTGATATTTTATAAACCTAATAATAATGTAATATTAACACAAATCATAGAAAAGTGCATATGAGTCGTACAAAAAAGCTAGAAAAAATCTGGGCTTGTTGGAAAATAGTCCCCCAATTTTGTTATATAAAAGACTAATTATTTTTAACAGGAATATAGAAATGCTAGATGGCTAGAACCATCCTTAGCATGCAAGGAAAGATGGAAGAAAGGTATATGATCGCTCAAGGTCATATGACTGCCAACCATTAATGTCAGCAAATTTAATTTCCCTGGAGTACAACAGTACCCTATATGGCCACTAAAGTGTTAAAAAATAATTAATGTACAAATGAATAAACTTGTATGTGTTTATTTGTTTATTTTATATTTAGTTCTTCAGATAATATGATCTAGTAAGCTATCACTTTTGTGATAGTTTACTACACTTTTGTTACACTTTGTATAACTCAGGACATCTAGCAAGAGACTTGAGATATGCATGAGGGGAGATACTGACTAGTGGAGGTGGAAGACCAGGCAGCTATCTACCCCTCTCTGGCATTTAGGCTCAGTGATGAGCAATACATCATGGTTATAACAGGCATATACCATATATATATATATATATATATATACACAAAAACTTAATTTGGGGTTCCTCCGCCATTCTAAATATCAAGTAGGTCCCTATGCATTGGTTGGACAAGTCTCTTGCTATATCTCCCAATATATATATTTCAATTGTTAATGGTAATGCATTTTAAAATGTAGAGAGATATTTACATCAATACAAATTGAAATGATTTCTTAGGGAACTCTGATTATTTCTTTGCAGAAGTGGACAAGTAAGCTCAAGATATGTTTTGGTACAAGAGTTTGATGACAGTGGATTTGTATTCATTTCAGACTCTCGAAGCAGAAAATTTAAATCTCTGGTAATTAATTTATTTAATTCACTGTAACAATAAGTTTTTTTTTTTATATAAAATTGCTTGCACTTTGTGATTTTATTATATTGATTTGTAATTATTATATTATTTGTAATATTTTTGAAAAAATTCCAATATTTCTAAAAATATTACATTAGATAAAGCATAAAAATATGCATTTTAGTCATTGCAATTACTTGAAATAATGATAAGAAACCAAACTATGAAATTTCATATTTTCACACACACACAACCCATACAAGAACAAATTCATAACGAATTTTTACATAATGTAAATCAAAATCTCTAAAATTAAAAGTTTTAACATTGTATTTCATTGAAAAAACAAATATATCACTTATCAAAACTATACCAAACTTATTTTAAAGTATATCAAAACTTTACATTTTAAAGAGTAAAGCTGATTTGTTTTAATTGTTTTTATTACTTAATTTTGTTGAACAATAACTTATTTTATAACATGAATATTTTTTTAAAATAAAATTGAATGCATTTTTAAACCAAGATAATAAATGATTTTATAAACTAATTCAATTATTAATATTCAATTTTAATTTGGCTGACTTGAAAGCATATAGCTTGTAATTCCCCGAATTTTTGTAAATGTTGGTGAAAATTGACTTATTTAAACAACTTTAGTTACCTTTATCCTCTTGTACTTATAGAGACTCGCCGGTACAATTGTTTGCCTAAACAATTGTATCTAACTATTAACTCAGGCAGACTGGCTGTCTGTTTAATAGTTCTATCAAGACAGGTTACATTACAATCTTGTTTATGTTTATAAAAGAGATTTAATTTTCAAAACAATTTTATATTCAAAATATTACAATTTAATCACAATTTGCTTAGTGTTCTTTTTTATTTCACAAATTAAAATATTTAAGTTTACAGCTTTTATAAAGGTGTTTAGACACAGCTAGGTTTAATGCATGCTATCCTATATTTACTGATTTGTTAAAAACTAAAATATTAAAAATATTTAATTTAAAACATACCTTTAGTAAAACTTACACTCACGTGGCTTTGTTAAAACATATAATATTAATTACACTTGTTCACTTTTAAATTTTGAAACAACAAACTATATGTAACAAAGCCGCTAAGAAAATATCCTGTTTTTAATTAATTTAGAAACTTACATTATTTAAAACTTTTATAAAAATTTTTGATTGCTAGCCCATTTTGCTCCTCCCTCTGAGATGTGTTGGGAGAGAGTGCTAAATACTAGTTCCCACAGAAACTAACACGTGAATTCGAAAATGCCTTACCATTGTGCATTCAGAAACTTTGTGAGAATTTTCTGCTAGCTCTATCGATGAAACATCTTTTCAGAAAAAAACAAAAAAATTTTTTAAGCACAGCCAATTCTACATTTAATAAATTATAACGTAACATACTTGATTGCAATTGGAATTTTATGGTATGTTACAAATTTTTTATAAAGTGAAACATTTAACTATTATTATGTTAATATAAAACTATTTTATAAACGTTTTTATAAAACTATTATTTCTTACAAGTAATGTGTTAAAAACTTTACTTTCCTCAGAAGGAGAATCCTGAAGCTGCCATGGTGTTCATGTGGAGCTACCTTTTAGAAGGCAAAGAATACTTAAGGCAGGTGAGGAAATTCATCTCTGTTTAAGATTTTAATAAAAACTCCTATTACTAATTAGCATGAATAAAACCGTTGTAAATAATAAATAATCACATTTTTTAAATCTTTTTTTATTTAGAAACTACCCAATCATTGTAATGTTAAATTAGCCTATTTCTTCCTCTAGTTATCACCCATTCCCTTAAATTTTAGCCACAAGCTTCTTCCACTGCCTTCTGCTCTCTAGCTAGTCCTGACGAACTAGTTACTAGAGCTCATATTTTTCAAGATATCTCATGACATCCCTTACATACTAGTTCTTAATTTTATGCTCATCCTCTTCTGAACCTCGCTGTTTATAACCCTATCTGTCGATCTAAGCATGTGCATGTATAACAACTTTTCAAATGCTTTCAGGCTGTAGGTAATCAATAACTCTACCAAATACAGCAATACTGAGAATATGAGATCTGTAAGAAAACGTAGTCATAAAAACAATCTACAGATACAAATATTTAATCAATTTTTTAATGACGAATGTAGATGTTCTTTTTTCAATGAATGTCTTGTTTTCCCCCAACTCTTTGCAGCACACTTTCACAGCTTCGTTGACTTCATTATTATTTTTTAATTTCTCCACCTACTTGTGAAATCATGTTACAACATCCAGGAGCTATTTTTTGTCTGTGATATGAATTGTAGTTTAAAATTTGTTTTACAAAATTCAACTAAATCTTCATACTTTTAACCTTAATACTTAGAATACTGCTTTTACATTATTCTAGGTTCGAACTGAAGGAGTAGTAAGAGAACTGAAAAGAGATTATGTTGAAACAATTTACAATCGTCAGCCTCCATTTTCTAAAATTCGAGCCCACTTATGCCATCAAGACCAAGAAGTTGACTGGGGAGACCTTAAAAGCAAACATGATGATTTAGTGCAGAGACTAGAAAAAGGAGAATTACTGCCTATACCAGACCATGTGTAAGTTGTGCTATTAGTTGTCTGTGAATATATATTAATTTTTCAGAAACTTAATTAAATTAGGAAACACAAAGCTCTTTTCTTATACTTAGTTATAAGTATAACTAAGTATACTCAGATGCCGTGGACAAAACAAATCATGAGAAATACAAAACATTCAAAATATTCAGTCAAGATTAAAATTTTCTCTTTTATTACCTAGTACTGCAACTAAATCTTCCAAAATTTGTTATAATGTCATAATTAATTAAGTTAGATTTGGTTTATATTTCTTCTTATGTACTCTAACATCTGATTAGTTCGATTCCAATATCTATGAGCCACACTCCGAATAATTGGGTTCAAATATCTGTTTTAAGTGGCATTTGGCAATTATAGATTGTGTGTGTGTGTGTGTGTGTGT
>JBAIZL010000001.1:46161270-46338770 GCA_036971475.1 Prosapia bicincta | reverse complement strand
ATATATATATATATATATATATATGAAGTTAATATATTACTATTGTAAGTAATTTTATCCACCATTAAGTGCAATAATTTTACCTTGAGTGATGAGGCACCTTTCGGTCACTTGACCATTGTCGAATCACTTCACATTCTCGAGTGATTCGACAATGGTCAAGTGACCGAAAGGTGCCTCATCACTCAAGGTAAAATTATTGCACTTAATGGTGGATAAAATTACTTACAATAGTAATATATTAACTTCATAAAGTCAGTGCAACGGAAAAACAATGGATAACGTTAAATATCAAGAATATATATATATATATATATATATATATATATATATATATATACATAAGTTATTCAAATACAAGAATATTTATTGGTTTATATTCAAAGCTTTTCGTTGGTTAACAGTACCAACATCATCAGGAATGAAAATTACAATAATGCAAGCTATAGGCCTATAGCTTGCATTATTGTATTTTTCATTCCTGATGATGGTACTGCTAACCAACAAAAAGCTTTGAATATAAATCAATAAATATTCTTGTATTTGAATAACCTATATTATATATATATATATATATATATATATATATATATATATATAAATACCATAATATTGAGTGTACTAAATGTTTTACATAAAATAATAATTTTAATGTAATAGATTTGTAGGGTGCCAAAACCATTGGATAATCTTATATATATATATAGTATTACTGTTTTATTGTGTAGAATATAAATATGTAATAATTCATATGACAATAACTTTATTTTTATGTTTCTTTTTTTATTTGAGTGTGATAATTGAAATTCCTTACATGTAAATTTATAATTTGTATTACTTGTTATTATAATTTACACATGAAATAATAAAAGTGATTGCAGTACAAATATTTCGTATGTTTAAATATATCCTACAAGGTTGTTCAAAATAAATTATTGTTAAAATAAATAATTTCAAAAATTTCAAAATAAACATATCTACAAAATATTTTAAAACACTACCACAGTAAAACAAATAGGTACCTCAAAGCTACAAAATAAGATTATTTTATCTTATGTATTAGGGTTTTTAAAATTAAATTCTAAATCACTGTAGCTAACCAAATGTCATTCATCTAACCAAACTCTATTCATCATTAAAGAGTGTTGTGCCAACTTTTAGCATGTCTTACTCATTTAACAAAGCGGCATTAGTAATGTTGCTGTGTGTTGTTGATGATGTAAGTTCAAAATTTTTAAAAGAGTTATCTACTTGCCATATTTAAAATATGTTTAGTGATTCAGTTTTTGACAGCAAGGAATATTCAACGATTGAAGTTTCATGACATACAAGTGAAGAGTATGGCTTTAAAGGGAAGAGATGGGAAAATACCCATGATTAGGCTAATCACAGAAGATTTGGTCAATGTCATGGAAGAGGGTTTCATTAAGATTGATAATTCACAGTTTTAACTTTAGTATTGCATTTTAAAATACAAATACAATGGTGTTGTGCTCATCTTGAATTCCTATGTGATGGCTAGTGCTTTCCCACAGATAACAAGGTGAGAAACATTTGTACATTGGATACCTCACAGGTGGCAGACATCAATTACTTCAGCATACAAATGCATGTAGAACGTGATGACAAATGTTTTTTTAAAAAACAGAAATAATGTAGCAAAAAGGAGAAAGATTTGAAAAATATAATAAAATTTTTTTGAAAAAACTGCAAATTTTTCTTGAATCTTGTAGTCCATTACGTTCGGTGAATCTTAATTAATCCCTTAAACAATAGCTTATAACTATCCAAACTTTACTATCTTCGCCTCACTGACGACACTGATAAAGATCGCCACATAGTGATCACAAACGTTCTGTCTCAGTAAGTTTCAACAAATTTACAAAATTTAAAGTTCGGATAGTCATAAACGTTTAAGTGATTAATGTAAATTTTTACTTTCATCCTCTATAAGTTTTGTGAAATTCTTCTCACTAAATTATGAGATATGTGTATATTAATATAACAATCTTCAGAAGATAGAAAATTAAAACTTTCTTTTCAAAAATTTAAGATTTTGGTTTGTGCATCCTATTGAAGAAGATGAACATAACAATACAGCCTTAATTAAAGATAATAACATATTTATATATTTTTGTAAATTGTTTTATAAATTATTCAAATCATAACAGTATGATGGAATTTTTCAAGTTCTGAGAAATATAATTTAATATGAAGCAATGTTTAATATCACACAATCCTCTCTACCTATATATTCTTCATACTAGACTTCATTATCTTTTTTATAGAAAAAAAATTAACATTTGTTGATTCCATCTTCACGTGAGCTACTAGTAATCACCAAACTTGAGTTACGGTCTGAGTTGACAAAGGGACACATCTCCCGAAACGGCCGTCCTCAACAAGCAAAGTAAGTGCTACTATAGGCAAGTTTAAAACATTTAAAAGTGTTTAGTAAAAAAAATTGTCTTCAATTTAACTACTTTTACTTTCCTTTACTTTTTTTTAAGCCATTAGTCTCTCTTATCTATCTATATTTACAGACACCGGCTGTGGGAACTCCAACTTTCACTTTAGTATTTATGTCCATGGGCGCCCATACACACGGGCAGGGAGGGGCCGTGCCCCCCCCCCCCCTAGCTCCCAGAAAAATACAAATTAAAATTATTAAGACTTTCGTACAAATATTTCTTTTTTTATTTTCAGCTGATGTGGAAGAACTATACTTTAATTATAATAAATTTTCACAGTATTAACAATATAAATAGTATATTTATGCGATTCTGCTATATTAACACCCTAACTGAACGAAGTAGGTTTTAAAGTCAGAAACTATTGAATATCCATATTATGTGATTATGTCAATGTGGACCAGTTAATGGTTGCGTCAATTAAAGGAAAACAGCTAAACAGGACACGACTAATATCCTAGACGCTGACACAGCGAGCCAGCTATCCCAATGATAGGGAAAACGTGACAGGAAGCATAACCTAGGCCCTTCTGACTGACGCTGCTTCTCTTCTCTGTTGCATGTCATCTGCGTTCGACATTGTAGTACTGTATTTGGTGCAAATAGGAAGCAGGGAGATTATATATTGACTATAGTGTACGGTACCGTGTTACGATTTACAAAATTGATAAATTATTAGCCTAATTGGTAAATGAAAACATTTCCTAATAAAGAAACATAACAAACGTCAAGAATCAATTTCAAAAGAATTCCTATGTATAGATCTAATAATACGATACATAGATATTACATATTAGGTATATTTCTTTTCTGTTAAGTTAAACAAAACATACCATTTTGTCCACATATTAATTTTAATAGTTTATTATATGTTATAGCCTACGTTACATTACCTTTAATTGAATTGTAGAAATTGACGTTTTAATTTGATTTATCTTTAATATTAGTCCAGGAAACGAAGCTTAAAATAGGAAAAAACTTCGCAAACTTTTCGGAAAAGACCGATTTGCATACAAATTTGGGATTAAGTTCAACTTACCCTCTACTTCAAAATCTATTTAGTGCCGACGGGCGCTTTTTATTTTTTAAGCGTGAAAACTACCAATTATTGTCAAATTCTATAAAAAAGCGTAAAAAGATTGAAATTTGGTTCAGATGAATTAAAAATAATGATTGTCTGATACTCTAATTGTAATTGTTAAATATTTCGAACCTCTAAAAATTCATTTTCAAGGGTGAAAACTACCCCTAATTGCTCAAATTAGTAGAAAAAGCCTAAGGAGGATAAAATTTGAATCTGCTTACTTAAGTAGGGCCTATACATTTATTGATTTATTTCACAGGGGTAACTGAATTGCAGGTGAAATCTTTCGCTAGTCGTAACTCACTAACGAAGCATTTTTTCTCATTTTTAGCGTTATATGAGCAGTTCCTCCTGAAACACGCAAATACCCTGAACCTAATGAGATATTTCAATAAAATCAGATATTCGACTGTCATGCCTGGATTAAAATTTAAAAAAAAAACGCCACTTATAAAACTGAAATAATAGCCTATATTTAAAAAACTTCCAACCTCAAAATAATTTGTCGGTTACTATCCTATCCTATAGTAAATGAAATGACGCAAGAAAAAAAAGCTTTTTATTATATTTTTTAGTATTGTAAGGAATAAAGATTCACTCATTCTATAAAAAAATTAATTAATCGATACAAAAAAGCCTGTAAAAATTAGAAGTTTCGAATTTTCCAAAATGCCTTAAAACTCACCATTTTAACCATAATTTTTCAAACTTTCCCCGGACCCTCCTTCTCATGGAGGGAATCCCATTCCCCAGGTATCAGATTTGGCCCCCCCTATAAAATTATACATGGGCGCCCATGTTTATGTCCACTCAGATTAACTACCTAGGAGAATAACTAGAACTATAAAATTCTAGCCTTAAACATAAAGGTTTTATTTAAAAAATACTAAAATTGTTGAATTAAACCTAACACCCGTACCAACCCAAGTTAAATCACATAGAAAAAAACCAAAATTTAAAAGACTACTGCATTCACTCTAACAAGCTATATAAGCTATATTTTTAAGAAAATAACTATCTACCTCGATTACTTATATATTCTGTTAATATAAATGAAGTGTTCCATAAATGAAGTTTCCAGCATGGACCATTTTGTAATAAGTCAAAAAATGTTATAATGTCTGTCTTATTTCAACCTTTGTTTTTATCAACCAATTATACTAAAAAACTATAAAGACATATATAGCACAGCATAAAATCTACATACTTCATGGTGTCAGTCATGAGGTCACTAACTGCTAGAAGATGGTAAGTAGCACTAACGAGTTGAACGAAAGTAGATGTTTGTGTAGCAGATGGGTCAGAAGAAGTGGCAGTAGATGTTTTCATGGTGGATAAGTTAGTATGGATTTGAGAAGCAGGAAACACTCAATGGAAGGCAGCAGATATAAGCGTGTGTTTAGCTGGAGTTTTACACAGTTCAAAAATTGTAAAGTTATCTTTAAATTTTCAATTTATCAAATTTAATCTTTTCCTTTTCCCCTTTTTATTCAGGTTCGGTTAGAGTAGCACTGATACCATCCATTATAGAATTTCTCTATCAAACAGTAAATGCAGATAAATTAATACTGTGCTGTAATCATTGAGCCAACTGGAGTCATGCATATGAGAACTGCATACAATCATGACTACAATATGACCACTTATGACAACTATAAGTAATGATAAGTTTATAAACACTAGAAGAACACTTTTTAGTACATGTACTACTAACGACACTTAGAATCTGTGCAGGAGCAGAAGGTAGTAAAACAATTTGGTAGGCAGTGCTACTCCAACAATTTAAACCTGGAGTAGTTGTGTAGGTTACTAATGTAATTCAGGGGTATATTTTTTGCTGTAATTAGGTTTTGGCAATAGTTATGACTTTGAGTTGTCATATATCTTTCACACAGCTATTTCGAAACGGAAGCACCGAATTTTTGCAAATTTTAATTTCTCTTAGATTACAATTCTGCCAGCTTGTAGAAACCAAAAATTATGACAGTATCTTAGGAATGTTGGATATGAAGTAGATGATTGAATTTAAGAAAGACGTGACACTAACAGTAGCCAAAGCAGATATATTGAAGTTCAGTTGAGGTAAACAGAAGATTAGCACTAAGCAAGACATGCAGCAACAAGAATTTTACATTGGTAAAAACAGTACTTTGAGATAAAACCTGAAACTTCTAAAACAAATATGTTTATATGAATCATTATATCTTATTCTAAATAATAGAATAAAACAATTAAGGCTTTTATCGTTTTTATTATACTTTATTTTTTTGTGAAAATTGTCTGCTATATATCAACCACTTCATGTGCATAAATAAAATTAACTCTGTATTTTTGTTATACATTAATTTTGGATTAAAATTTAAAACATTTCTTTCCAAAATGATATCTCATATACTCCCTTGATCCAAAAAAATTCCAAGACAAAAAAAATAATTTATATGAAAACAAAACTGTTCAAAATAAATGACAATAAAAATCGGCCAGACCGCCCTTGAGACTAATCTTAGTCCTTATACTCTACCTTTAAAGAAGTACTGAGAACAGGTAAGATATAGTGATCCTCATTTCCGAAAGAGTAATGAAAGAAGCAAGAGACAGTAATTTTCAAAAGAGATCAATATTACCAAATGTTCTATATTTTTGAGATCCGGAATCAGTCTAATGAATGCTACGATGTCCTTTTCCTTCTTGAACATTGTTGATTTTATCATTAGATTTTTCTCGAAATTTGTCTTGGTATAAATGAAAAGATTCAGTATAGCTTTAAAACTTTTATTTAAAAGAATATACTGCCCAAAAATATCTATTGGCTCTGGAAGCAAATACTCCCAGAATGTTTTTTTTAAATATATAAATACATTACTTTAGTTATGGAAAATCACGACGTTTTTAGTTCTATTCTTATATATTTTCTTAAAAATTTTTTTAACATATAACATGTATATTACTTTGTAAATTGTATTTAATCCTCTCATACATGTCCCAAACTAAATGAAACATTTAATGTAATTATAAAATGAATATTTTTGTGTTTCGATTTTTTGAAATGCAGAGTGGTATCTTTTTAGCCAAGGGTTTAATGTTTATATTATGTAGTTGTATATTTATTTTATATATATATACATATATATATATATATATATATATATATATATATATATATATATATATATATTTATTTATTTATTTATATATACATATTATCAAGTATAATACTTGAAAAGCAACTACGGAGTTTGTGGAATTTAAAAAAATGATAGTGTGAAATATATATACTCTAAAAAAACCTCTTCTGCTTAATCAGCTGTTTTTTACAACAATTATTTTGTATTTACCATTTTGTCTACTTTCGTAATTTGTAGGTTAGGTTAAAAAGTTATTCGTTTTTCTATATTATTTAACATTATAACATTCTTTGGTTAAAAATAAAACTAAAAATAGTATACAATCTTATATAAAATGAAGATTTTCTCATGGGTAAGATAATATTATTTGTTGGGTCTAAACACGTCTACATTATTCTTTAGAAAACTATGAACAGGTTATTTCAATAACCTCTGAATATAGGATTCTAAATGTATAAAAACGTTAGTGCATACTGTTTGGTTTGTAGGAGTATCCGAATAATAGGTCTCCGATAATAGATTATACATTGATAATGTATACAAAAAATTAATATATTGATAATGTATACAAAAGTTATCCGAATATAAAATTCATTAATTTCTTATTGAGCAGTTTTCATTGATTTAAATGTAAATTTACAAGATGAAAAAGTGTTGAATGAGTGTTTTTGCCTGTCCTTTTTATTGAATATTGTGACTAATCAATTTCTAACTCTCAACCCTTCCCTAATCAACCAATAAAGTTCTAGGTCCATATTAAAACAGTCAGCAAGTTTGTTCACTTCGATTGAATTATTTACAAAATAATAGAGAAATGAATGAATTTTAACGTGAATATTAATTGTTTGCAAATTTGCTTTAATTTTGCACAGAATTTTAATTACATTCATAATTATTACTTTTGATAATTAATATGCAGTCAGCAAATTTGTTCACTTCGATTGAATTATTTACAAAATAATAGAGAAATGAATGAATTTTAACGAGAATATTAATTGTTTGCAAATTTGCTTTAATTTTGTACAGAATTTTAATTACATTCATGATTATTACTTTTGATAATTAATATGATTATATAATTCTTCTAAGCTATTATATTGTACCATTAGGTATAGTGCGCTCAAAGTATTTTTGGGGCTAGTTTTTTCATATAAGAGAAGTTGTAGGTATTAGTCAGTTTGTGTCTTATATAAAAAATGTTGTTAAAACTTACTATTGTAAGCAATTAGCTTTTAGAAGGAATATCAACTTTTCATGTCTTGATTTATCACAATTTTATTACAATCTAAACGAGGAATGCGAGTCTATATTCAAGATCTGAAAACTATATATAGTAATATTTGACAAAAACTGTGTCAACTTCAGTTATTTCTCGGTTTCATATATGATATCAAAAAATTACATTCTCAAAGAAACAATGTTAAGTAAACCAACTCGGAGGTAGACAAGGAAGGGTCCGAGGGGGGCAGGCTTTCCTGAATATTTTTAGTTAAAAAATTATGGAAGTATTGAAAAGGTTGAAAATTTTCTTTTTCTACTGTGTTTACTCAGTAAAGCATTTTATACTTTAGCTCACTAGACTTATAAATGAAACGATTTGAATCAACCACTCACAAAACTATCATGTATGAAAAAAAGATGTTTTTATCATTTTAAATCAAGCAATATAATAGAAGGACAATAAACAATAGCTTGTAATGGCAAATGAACAGGAGTGTTAGGATACCCAACCCCTTTACCCCCTACTATTCCTGTTAGGAGCAGCTGGTGCTACTCCACATTCATGTGTCAACTCAAACTCAGTTTTCAAGCTTCTCAGAAAATCAAGCTATATTTCATTCATTAGTTTGTTTCTTTTGTGTACTATTACCAACCCAAATCACATCTTCACCATTACCATTTTCATTTTATTTCGATTGGAATCAGGTTTCCATCATTGCCACTGCATAAATGTAGTTCTTTTTATGTGCATTTCAATTATCTATTTGTTTTTGTGTTAGTCATTACTTATAACATAAGAATAAGTCTGACACAGGCATATATTATGTCTGATAGCACAGAATGTCTAACAGGGCTACATAATGTTTTTTTGTCAAATCTTTGTATCAGAAAAAACAATATAGTTATTACTGAAATCATCATCACCGTTTAATATAACAAAGAGTTCTTTAATTTACAGTTTCAGCCATCTTATTTGCCATACATCTTTTATGGTTTTCCATGTCCGAGAAACAACTTTTTCAGAAAGTTTTTCAGCCTCTCATCTTCTGTTATTAAATATATGCCTTAATACTTTAATCTTGTTAAACTTTGTCAATGTGTTTTGAAAATGCCAAATTTGTGTTTCATTTTGGATACAAATTTAATTGAAATTCAATGTTTAAAGAGTTTTATTTACAAATGTCTGTAGATAGGCAAATACTAAATGTGTAGAATAGCTGTATTAATTACAAAGCAGCTTATGATGCTGGCTTAGTTACAAAGCCAGTTGCATGCGAGTTGAGGAAGGAAATAGTTTCCTTATTTGAAACAAGTATTCTGTGTTTAAAATTATTGGAATAGTCTTTAAAAAATATATAAATTATAATTATTTATTGTAAAACCAAAATAAGAGATATGTATGAATAGAATGGAAATAAGTAAAAAGAATATTTGTTAAGAAATTGTCAAGTATTATACGGGTTAGATTTTAATTACTGCACACAAAATTATTTAATAATTATAAAACAGTTTTGTAACTAATAAATGAATATGACTATGCGAGTGTACAACTCATAAGAAATATGTGTTTTGTATTACAGATTAAATAAAGCAAACCATGAACAGAAAGCCCAGTAGTTTTATTCAAGTTTATAGTAATTCAGTAAAATGTCATATAAAGAATAGAATTTATTGAAATAAAATTCAATGTTCCAAATAAAAGTTACAAGGAAAATTTGAAATATGAACATTTCTATGAATCACAAAACGAATACAAGACAACAGTGATTGACAAATTATATAACCACCTAAAAAATAAACCTAATAACCCAAATACAAACTCACAACACGACAATCCCATAAAATACTTATCAATACCATACAGATCATCCAAAACCCACAATCAAACAAACACACTACAAAAGTACAACTACAAAATTGCCTACTCCGCACACAACACTCTCAATAAACAATTTAAACCCAACAACAAAATCGACGACATTTACAACGCCACTGGAGTTTACAAACTAACTCCCAGTTTTTACATAGGCCAGACAGGGAGGTTCTTCTACAAACGTTACCAAGAACATATAAAAGCTCTAACAAACAGTAACTACCAATCAAACTTCGCCGATCATCTCAACTCCACAAAACGCCTACATAGACATAACATCTAAGATAGAAATTCTTCATAAACAACACATAAATATCCATCGCTACACAACCGAACAATACGAAATATATAGACACTTCAAACTACACCATACACACATACTCAATACACAATTACATTACAACTCACACACACTTTTTGACATCATAACTCCTAATAATCACAAAATATACCCATACCTCCATAATATCCCACCCCCACCCTAATACCCTAATCTATGTAAACCTTGAGATCAGTTGCGGTCTGAGTTGACAACGAGACACATCTCTCGAAACGGCCGTCCTCAACAAATATAAGTAAGTTCTACTATAGGTAAGTTTGTAAATACCCTACAAGTGTTTAGTGAAAACTAGTAGCTCACGTGAAGATGGAATCAACAAATATTTCTATGAAGTTAAAAGTCATACAGTGAGTCAAAAGACAGGAAATTATGTAGTGGAAACATATTAGACTTAAATAGATGAACTTGTAGCTATGTGGGGCTATCAAGTTGTAGGTATAGTTCTTACTTTGAAGGAGATTGATTCTGGCTTCACTCTAACTTTTCTCAGTAAGTTTTCAAGATGCTGCCCCAAAACTAAATTTCCAAAGATTTAGGCCATGGTGGGAAGCAAAGATTTTTTGTAGTCAGTTTATAGTAACAGTTGTTACAAAACCAGAAAAACATGATGTAAACTTTTGCCAATTTTATTAAAATAGCAGTTTATATAAATCATTGCAAAAATAGGGATAGAGAATCATGAAAGGGTTCCTGATGGGAGGACAGCAACAAAGCAAAAGAAAGAAGTGAACATTTAATTTTAATCATTTTAGTCATTTTTTATTCTCTAAAATTTCATGAGTTTTTAATGTGTGTTATCTTTGTCAAATAATGAAATTAATTTCATAAAATTTAAAAAGTTACCTTAATCTGATGACAATTTGCAAAAATTGTGATCGAAAACTAAATGGTTTTTAAGCATAAATGGTTTTACGAAGTCAAAGGATAAACAATCGCTTTTAAGAAAAATGAAGTTCATAATAAGGGTCAGTTCAACAAGTATACAAATAAATTAAATCATGAAAATTTAACTTTAAATTCCTTGTTGTTGTATCTATTGAGGTGCAAAGTGCCAAAAATTCAGATTCCTCCAAAAGTCTTGATGACAACATCTGCCACTTCTGGAGCCCAATGGCTTTGAAGTATTTCAATTGGTGGTACTCTAAGTTGAAGGGAACGAATAATGACTTGGCAGTCAAAAACATGATCTGGTTTAAATTCAATACATATAACAATTATTACTAAAACAGGCAGAAGTGAAAATAGTCCATAATATTTGAATTTTGTAGTCCATTACGTTTGATGAATCTTATTAGTCACTTAAACAATAGTTTTTGACTATCCGAACTTTAATTCAAGTTCAAAAATCTAAAATAAAAACGTTTAAACATGAAGGGAGGGCAGTTTTTACAATGTAGTGAAGAGAGTAAAAGCATTTCAAGAGAGTGAAAGTCAGTGACAGTTAAGTCTAAATAGACTATTACAAACGTAGTAGTTATGAGTACACAAAATTAAAAGTGTGTGGGCACTTTTATATAAACACTAAGCATGTAAATAATAACTGCAATAAAAGTGTGTCAATAGATAGTTACTCTAAAATTGGCATAGTATTTATTGAAACTCTGTTATAAGAATGTAACAATTGGTGTCAGGTGTGGGGGTGAGGCAATAAATAATTAGCAAAGTAAGATAGCTACAAAAATGTGAAGTCAAAGTGATAGAGTTAAAACGGGAACTCGAAGAGTGCAAACTGGAGAATAGTGGTAGCAAGACTGTGGTACAGCAGCAGATCCCTTAGTGGAGGCAAGAGAAGATGTGGAGACTGCATGTTTTGATACGGTTTGCAGAAGAAATAAGTTTGTAAAGATAATAGAAAGTCTAAAGAAAGACCTGATGGAAAAATTAACTGCTTTAGAAAATAGATTATTAGAAAATTCAATTGCTTTAAAAAAGATTTAATAGAAAATGTATCAGCTATAGAGGATAAAATTAATAGAAAATTCAACTTCTGTAGAGAAAGGTTTAATGGAAAATTCAATTTCTATAGAGAAAGATAGAAAATTGATCTGCTTTAGAGAATAAATTAATAGACAATCAACTGCTTTAAAGAAATATTAAATGGGAAATGCAGTTTTCTTGGAGTACAAATTATCAGATAAGTTAGAGGAATATTCTAAGAATTTAAATTGAAGTTAGAGAATGTTGTGGGTAGTCCATTGTTTTGTCATAATATGCCAATCAACACAATCAATGCAGTTCTAACACTAACAGAACTCAATACATCTCAAGACTGTAAACAATAGATGCTATACACAAAACAACATTAGCGGTGTAAAGCATTAAACTCAACACACTACAAAACACCATACCAAAAAACAACAAAAATACAAAATGTAAATACTCAACACAGTATAATTTATGGCACAAAAAAGAGTTACATACACAATTTGACAACATTTGCAAAAATCAACACATAATAACAAAATAGATGACCTTTTTCATTTTGACATAGCTTCATTTTGAAAATTCATGTATAAAGACACCTTAAAAACATTCAACACAACAAACAAATAATAAACAAAAAAACACTTCAGAATAAACACATTAGAGTAGAAATATACAAGATCAAATGTAATGATCTGTGGGAGTAATGTGTAGAGCACTACTGGGGTGTGTCTGTACAAGATCACATGTAATGATCTGTGTAAGTAAAGTGTAGAGCACTACTAGGGTGGGTCGAGCTAGCTTTCGCCAAATGCTAGGTTTAGTGTTCTGGCCACCCCTCTATCAGTAAGGCTATTTCACAGCAATACGTTTCTTGATTGTTAAGTTATCATGAGTAATAAATAGCTTTATATTTTAAGACATGATTTACAAAATTTATTTATTTTTCTATACTACTAAAACTTTATTTTTCTACTTTTCTTGCTTACTACTAAATTTTGATTTTTTAAAAAAATGTTAGTTACCAAAAACATGGTTAAATGAAATGTTTGTCATAAAATATTATAATTTCTGAATTGACACAATATAATGTATCAATGTAATGATACAAAATTATTTAATGAATTTTATTTAACAACTCACTTTTTGGAGTTTGTCGGATGTTTGGAAAGTTACTCCTCAAAGGGTTAATGAGGATGCCCATCTCGGGAAATCTGTCCCATTATCAACTCAGACTGTAACTGTTAGGATATAATTACAGTCCCCAGAAACAGCCATCCTCATTAAACAAAAAGAACTTAAGAACTAGAATCAGAATAACAGACATTTGGGAAAAGAACTTTGAAATAGGCCGGGTTAATATTTTTTGAATAATGAGAAGGGAATGGTTTCACCATTTGAATACTAATTTTCTTGTACTGTATTGTAAATCATTATTTTATTTTTACAGTTATAAACCATATGGTTATAAACCATTGAAACAATATGAATACAAAAATATTTTTTTAAAAATCATTGTCATGGTGTTTTACAATTTTAGTTTCTTTTCTACTCTGACATTAAGGCTAGGGTACCCTACACTAAGTAAATATTGTTATTAAGAAATATATAATATTATTTTTTATCCCTTTACATTGTGATTACAGTTTTCCTAATATATGTACCATTTTAGTGTTATAAAGTATACTTTAATACATTATTAGCATACGGATAACAAAATCTTAGAATCAGATAAGGTATATCTTACAATGTTAACTGCAACCATAGACATAGTTAAGGGGAGGGGGCAAAGAAGGGCATGCCCCCCCCAACTTTCTGGACAGGTGTATTATTTTTTTATAATCAAAAGCTGATAATGAACTCATTAAAATTCTACAAAAATATTTAGTGGTGACGGAAAATATACTCGCCAGTATAAGTTGCTATTTTGATGAATGCAAGTTATTTTCTAAATATGACTAATTTAAAAAAAAAACATGAGCTTTATTTTAATCTTGATATTCTGTTATGATTCTCACAGATAAAAAAAATCAAGCTTATTTTTAGACTTTTGACTTTACAAAATTTTTAAAAAAATTGTTTACAAAGCTAAAAGCTCTCGCTTTGCGTTCTATGACATATATATTGTTGAACACCATACCCTAACTTAGGAATAAAAAAGTAGTTTAAAACATGTGCATTTAAACACTTAAATCTTATTATTCACCCCATTTTTTTAATAATTTACTGTGAGTATTATTGCAAGTAATTTTAATTAATATTTAAATTTGTTGAATTAACAAAATGTTAATGTATTTATTTTAAAATTTTCTTTATCACTTCTAGGGGCCTAATTCATATGGACAGTTGAGCCTTGGGCTGCAGTCAGAACAATGTATTACTCCAATTGAAATTAAATCTGGAAATTATGAAATAGTAAATACTGTTAAAATAGTAGGAGGAGGAGGGCATACATTAATTTTAGATAAATTAGGAAATGTTTATGGATGTGGTTGGAATAATAATGGACAACTTACAGGTATAACAGAAAACCATTTATTGTTAACAAAAATCACTGCACTCCAAAATTATTGTATAGTTCAGGTAGCATGTGGCTGGGATGCCAGTTACGTTGTTACGCAAGAAGGTTCAGTTTTTGTTTGGGGATCAAACAAACATGGTCAATTAGGAATACCTCAAGAGAAAGTAAGTAATTTATCTGTCTTTAAATATTAAGTATATTTTTTCTCTATCTTGGTATTACAATATTTTTACTAATTTTATAATTTAACCTCAACTAAATATAATCAAGATATATTAGGGTAGGGTTGAATGGTTAACAGGACTTGTAGTGGAACTTTTTGTTCTTCATACACTTGAGCTCTATTTCTTAGTTAAAAGATTATTTCCCTCAAAGCGGCCCTAGTTTACAGGTCATTAATTTGTAAGCTATATTTCATATATTGAGTCACATATAGATATAATAGTTATCCATATTTATAGTTCTAGGTGCTATGTGTAGAAATTAATATTTATGAATTATTTAAAACAAAGATAAATATAGTTTGATATTACTTTAATCAAGTTAATTAATTGACCTAATGTATTTCAGAACTTGAAGTTAATTACCATGATCACCTAACCCTTTATGCTATTTTAGTGCCATTTAAATCAAATTCTTTGAAACCAATTTAGGTAAGATATATCCTATCAATGTTTCTTTCACGTTTTCCTGTTAAATCTTCATATAAAATTTAACAGTATTTTTTCTGATTTCCGTATTTAGAAATTTTAATACTATTTATGGAGCAAAATAATTTATTTAGTTAACTGTTATACGGTTTTCTACAATCCAGTAGACCATTGGTTAACATAAGTGAATGTATTCCATGTGGCTTTAAGAAGGGTGCAACAGTAATAAAAATTAAATTCACTTGGTAAACAGTTTTAATTTCCAGCAAATTCTATACAGTGGGAAGGGATATTTCTACTCAAACATATGAATGCCAGATAGTATTAATAATACAATTAGTAAGTATGATTTCCAGATTTCACATTGAAATTTTTTTTAAAATTAAGATTGATTGTCTTTCCAATCGAGGTATGAAGCCAATTTATGGATCAAATCCAGCATCTCGAGTCAGAAAATAATTGGGTACATTATTATTTGATTTCATCTTCACTTGAGCTACTATTTTTTCACTAAAAACACTTGGAACATACACTAGTATGTTACACTTGCCTATGGTAGAATTTATTTTTTGATTATTGAGGCGGCCATTTGAGGATATGTGTCCCAATCTCAACTTGCGATCTGAGTTGACAATTGAACCCATCTCTCGAACTGCTATCTTCAATAGTCAAAAAATTAACTGCTACTATAGAGTGTAACATATATATGTTCAAGTGTTTTAATGAAATAACAATGTTTTCCAATTACACAAAATTAAAAAAAAATTAACTTATTTTATGGATTTTACATGATAATTATATGTTTAGTAAAAGTCATCATGTCTAGCTAGATAAAACATTCAAAAACTGGAAAAGTATTAAGTTTTGGATAAACATTATGTACCACTAAAAAAATGATTAATTCAGCAGGTTAGAGTGAAGAAATAGTTTAAGAAATTAAAAAATATCTCTGTATAATAATACCATTTTAAAAAATATGAAGCCATTAAGTAATACAAAGCAGAAATTAATAATAATTGTAGTAGTTTTTCTTTCTTCTCCCTTAAAATCAATGTGAATATAGCTTGAATAAACACTACCCTTGAATTCTAATAGTTTGAAATCATGAATGAAAAGAACGTAATATGGAAACATTTGTAGACTATAAACTTTGTTATTTTGAGGCCTTTTTGTACTTTTTTTTATTAAGTGTATGTTTTCTAATGTGGGCAATGTGTGTTTGTTTTTGATAGCGTGTGTAGCTAAGTTTGAGGTTTGATGTTTACATTGAGGTGCTCTTAATACCTGTCTTTTAATTTCTTTTATGTTTGGCCTATGTATATTTTATTACAGTCTGGGCATTTGATTTTATGTATTTTGTTATTAAGAGTGGGACATATTTTTTCTGGTTGGTTTATTTTATTGATTATGTGTCCTGTGTTTTTGTAAGCTATGTTAATATTATTATTATTTAGTATTTTAGTTATACCTTTTATGTTGTACCCTGTGTATGTGAATGTGGCCCACTTTGTTGTTGTTTGTAGTTCGATTTTAGGTTGTTTTAATTTATTTAATATTTTTAATTCTAATTTATTTATAGTTTTTTTTATTGAATCCATTTTTTTTACTATTTGATATAATATTTGTTTTTCTTTGGCTTCTTCTTCATTTTTTAAAGGTAGTTTTAGCATTCTGTATAAGAGTGAGTTGTAAGCAGCCATTTTATGTTGTGGGGGATGGTTAGAGTAGTTTGGTATTGTATTAATGCTTTGTGTAGATTTCCTAAAAATTGAGTATTCAATGTAGTTTGTATTTCTGGTTATTGTTAGGTCTAGATAGTTTATTTCTTCTTCTATGGTGAATTTTATGTTAGGGTGTAAGCTGTTGAGATCAAAACCAACCCCAAATACACAAACCAAATTACAAAATGCCTAAAGACCATACTACACCAAAACTACAGTACAATCTCGCTAATCCAGTCTCCGATGATCCGGACGTCCGGCTAATCTGGACGGCCCAAAATTTTTGTTTAGTTATAGTATTTTACAGTGCACAATCAGTTTGCCGTCCACAAAAATATTTATTTTTATACGTCTATATTTGTTATTTTTCAAAGGGGTTTTCCTACTCTAATAGACAAATAATATGTTTATTCATTAAAATATGAATTTACCATATTATTTGTTTCTTTTGCCTGTTAAAGTAGGAAAAACTTCTTTGAAAAAATATATTCACATTAGATCTCCCAACACTACAACACACGTGACATCAAGAGATATCTTGCGATAAACGAAAGATAAAGGACCACTGACTAAACAGACAGTCAATCCGTCTGGCGTCAGGTCAGTTAGGTTGTCAGGCTGATTACTGCTTCTCGCAAGATATTTGCTCAGTTGTCATTTAATTCTAGTGCGATATTGATCTGTGTTTTTTATTTACGTCTCGTTCAGTGTTCAATGAAATAGGCAACTAAACATAAGTCAGTGACAGTGACATTGGAACAAAAACTCCAATCTTTGTTTTGTATTGATGGAGGTGAATCGCATACTAAAATTGCAAAAGAGTTAGGCGTGGGAAAACAAACTGTTTCCGATTGGAAAAAAAGCGACAGGAAATTGAAGATTTTTGTGCAAAAATGGTTAGTAAAGACAGTTTAGGCGGCAGAAGCACTTAAAAAAAACCAAAAAATGGTTTATATGCTTTGTAGATGATGCTTTGTATGTATGGTTTTGCCAACAACGGGAACAGGGTGTTCCATTATCGGGTGTAAATTTGCAAAGATCGCGCTGAAACTGAATGAAAAGTTAAAAGGAGACCCTAATTTTACTGCCAGTGTGGGTTGGCTGTCACGGTGGAAGGAATGACACGTCATCCGTCAACTCGGAATAAGTGGTGAAATTTTGTCAGGTGACAGTGATGCCAGTGAAAATTTCAAAGACAAATTTGGCAAGTTTCTCAGAGATGAAAACTTACAACCTTGTCAGGTGTTCAACGCTGACGAAACCGGATTAAATTATAAAATATTCCCAAAAAAAACTTTAGCTTCCAAATTAGATTCAGTAGCAAAAGGCCTGACTTTGTTGCCCTGCAGTAATGCTTCTGGCGATCTAAAATTTCCACTTTTGATGATAGGGAAATCCGCAAAGCCTAGGGTTTTTAAAAATGTAAATTTAAGTCTTCTGCCGGCCCAATACAAGTTCCAAAAATCAGCGTGGATGAACAGTCAAATTTTTAAGGACTCGTTTTTTGAAAACTTTGTTCCAACAACAGAAAAGTTTTTAAAAGAGAAAAAACTCCCTCGAAAAGCGGTTTTACTAATTGATAATGCCCCATGCCACCCAAATGAAGAACAATTGCGTCATGGGGACATTTTTGTTAAATTTCTTCCTCCTAACGTCACGGCTCTCATTCAGCCGATGGACCAGGGCGTGATAGAGGCGATAAAACGGGGATATAGGAAAAAGTTAATTTTATCGCTTTTGGAACAACAAGAAGCAGATCCAGCTACACAATTTATTGAAATTCTTAAAAAAGTTACTATAAAGGATGTCATTTATATGGCTGCAGAATCGTGGGAGGAAATTCAACCGTCTACACTCCAAAAGAGCTGGAAAAAATTGTGACCTGAAATGCCACAGGAAAGTGAAAAAAGTCGACCTACTAATGACGACGCTGAATTTGTTCAGATTTTTCAACAATTGGAGGGTTGTGCCGAGTTGAAAGACACTGATATTTCCGAGTGGATTATCAGTGATAATGACATTGGTCATCAAGTGCTCAACGAGGACGAAATCGTCGCGGTGTGCACTGCAAACGCAGAAAATAACAGCTCGGAAGAGGAAGACTACACAGACGAACCGGTCAGTCCAACTCATGATGGGGCGGCTGCAATGCGGGAGGGGTTGATGACCTACTTTGAGAAACAAAGTGATATGTCAACTGCGGAGCTGCTGACCTTGAAACGCCTACGAGATCGTACAGTGAAACGACGTCATTTATCGCTAAAACAAAAGAACATTACAGACTTTTTTCACTAAGTTTTTTAAAGTTTATTTTTGTTTCAGTTTCATTTTTGTTTGAGTTTTTTGTGCGTTTATACAGTATAGTGTAAATAACTTTATGTGAACACATTTATTCATCAAGAAAGATGTTCTGATATTTATTCAAGTCATACCTTTTCTGTTACAATTACAGTATTTTTTGCTAAATAAGCTATGAAATACTGTACTGTTAGCTATATTTAGGCCTCAATTTCACTAAAACTAAAATTTTAATATGTTTCCCCGCCTAAAACACATATTGTATGCATTTGTTTGGCTTTTTCCGTCTAATCCGGACTTTTGTTGATCTGGACAGTGTCTGGTCCCATCAAGTCCGGATTAGTGAGACTGTACTGTAATTCATATTTAATAATAAGATATATAAACAAATAGATGACATAGCAATGGGATCACCCCTCTCAAGTATAATATCAAAAATTTACCTCCAAAACCTTGACGAATTAATCACACAAACTATAAAAACACACAACCCCAATGGACATTGGATATGATATGTTGATGATGAATTATACATCTCACAAAATAAAGCAATAAATAATAATATCATCCTAAATGAAATCAGTATACACAGTATACTGATTATATACATATATATATATACATATATATATATATACAGTATACAGTATACATATATATATATGTATGTATACAGTATACATATATATATATATGTATATATATATATATATATATATATATATATATATATATATATATATATATATATATATATATATATATATATATATATATATATGTATATACCTATATATATATATATATATATATATATATATATATATATATATATATATATATATATATATATATATATACCTATATATATATATATATATATATATATATATATATATATATATATATATATATATATATATATATATATATATATATATATATATATATATATATATATATATATATATACCTATATATATATATATATAGAAAGTGTGAGCAGGAATTGAAAAACACAAATTTTTAAAATTTGTGGAAAAGTAGTAAAACTAAAAAAAGTTAAAACTGTTTTGTGTTTTCATAAATATTAAACATAAAATTTTATTTATAGTTTGTACTTTTATTTATTATTTGTTATAATATAATGTACCTTAATACAATTCATGAATATCAAAACTGTTACAACAAAGAAATATAGGATTTTTAGTGATATTATGCCTATTATATATTTTTCATATTAGCTATGGTTGTAATAACTATAACAGTTACATACCGTTGGTTCTTCTTGTTCACTCTAGACATTTCACTTTCAGGCATGAACTGTATTAATCGTAATATGTACTAAAAATAACACTTAAAAATAATCTACTTTATTGAAACAAATTATTTATAAATGAATAAGGAACTACTTTAAACAAAACTGTTTCAGAACTATCTTTAGCAAGCACAATACCACAGGTTGCCGACACAAATCACATTCACAATAAAAAACCCTGTACTAATTTCCTGCTCATTTCGTTACAAACAGTTTTTGAAATCAGTGACTGACACATGTTCTACTCTTTCTAATTTCCTGCTCATTTTGTTCTGAACCGTTTGTCAAAAACAGTGACTGACACACGTCCTACTCTGACTCCAGGCCCCCCACATAGTTTACGTTCGACAGACCTTAGTTCGCTTATTTGGCTGAATAGTTTGTAAACAGTTTGGGTCCTGCTGCATGTGTAGGCATGATATGACACTCCTTCACAGTTTAGTTATTCAAGAACCTGATACTTCATCTCGCTACGGAATAGGTCGGTGTAAACCTGCTCCTTCATCTATGGAACAAGTCGAACCGTGATTTATGAATATCAGTGACTAAATCACAGGTTTACAGATCACTTCTCATCACTGGTTAAAACATGTAGAGAAATTAGATACATAAAAATTTATAGACAATTAACTGCTTTTAATAGAGTTTGTAGCTCAAAATGAAAATATCAAAGTAAGATATAGCAAAACAGTATAAATAGGGTATAAGTTTTGAGGATTAAATATATAGTTTAAAGAATATACTTTGCCATTTTATGTACCAATTATTATAATGGTAACAAATCATGTTGTGTGTGTTTTGTTTGAGAAATCAATAGTGAGAGATCCTGTTAAGTTGAATGTGGAAGAAGTATTGCAAATATCTGCTGGTCTACGACATGCATCAATAGTTACAAGAAATGGGGATGTATTTGTAACTGGAAAAGGACAAAAGGGTCAACTAGGCATAGTGAGTGAAATTAGCTGTCCAGTATTGTATTCATCAGTGTTTAGAAAAGGTTTGGATATATTGTTATAAGTAAATATGAATTATAAGTTCCCATAACCATTGAAAGTTTGTTTTATATATTTAGGTTTCTGAATCTGTTTCAGTTGTGGTAATGGAGATATGTTTTTAATTTCATTTAACATTTAAATTGTTGAATTATTTCCAAATACATTTTATGTAAACTATATAGTTGTATACTACTTATGTGCAAAGTATACTAATGGAAATACCAGTATTATTAATTGTATAAATCAATATATTGAAACATAATTTACACATAAAAACTAAAAATTTCCAGTTTTTGTATTGTACATCTTGAGGATTTTATAGCACATAATTAACAACTACTCTATGAAAAAAAAAATACACCACAGACCCACACCAACACAACACACCTGAGCAACAATCTTGTCAGTAATTCACAGCATTAAAAAATGCTCTGACCTAGCACAAAACGCATCTGCTGAATAAATCAGTAAGTAGTGGTTTTTTACCAAGATAATACAAACAAGTGTAATAACTAAATATTTTCAATAGTTAAAAGAATTTTAGTTAATTTAAGAGTTTAGACCTATTTTTAATTTTATTTATATATTTCAATACCTAATAAAAATTTTTAAATTGAAGATAGACAAATCAAAATTCAGCTTTGGATTCAATTTATAAAATAGTATTATAAATATATTTTAAAAAATTATGACTCTATATAGTAGCAGTATAATTTCTGTACATTAATGTGTAATTCACACACACACACACACACACACGTATGTGTTAAAATGTTGAAACAATAGTGAATAATTCTTCTATTTGTGATTCTAGTCAGTGGAATTAAAAATGTGAAGCAGGTTGCATGTGGCCAACAACACACAATTGCTATAACAAATGATAATATCTTGTATGTTTGGGGTGATAATAAATACGGCCAACTAGGTCTGGATCCTGACCAACATCCTTGTGTTTGGGCACCGCAAGTTTTGTTTATGTCTCACCTCAGTCCATTTTGTTCTGATGTTGCTGTTCATGTTGGTTGGACACATTGTGCTATTTTAACAGGTAAAACCTTTTTAGTCAAAAATATTGCAAAAAAATTAATATAATCTGTACGTGAAATCCTACTGTATATAACAATTCTGTATTTGTAATATCATATTACTTAACGAGGTATAATTAGCATTAGGAAATGACAACACAATTCATTTAGAAGTTTTGGAGCAGAATCCAGTATATTTAAGATGTCTAAGAAAATTATTTTTTTGTGAAAAAGAATACTTACCGGTACTGTTTTACCCTTTTCAATCTTGTTTTAAAGGTAGTTTCTGTCTTTGCATACAAATCATAAGTTAAAAAATAATCATTGATTGGAGAAGTGCACTTATATAAAACAAAAGTAAACTAGGTAACATGTTTTAGTTATTGATCATTATAATAATTATAAACAATAAATATAGTGCCTAAATACTCTGCAAGATTTCCATTACTCAAATTGATTTCAATAATTTCACATCTATTAACAAGACATATGTTTTGTTGTACTTTTATATTATGCGGAAATTAATTTCTTTAAATGTTTTATATTTTGAATATTTTTATAAAAAAATTGTTTCCAAGTATTCTTTAGACCAAAAGGTTATGCAGAATGTAAGGGAAATTCAACCCCATATGTAATATCCATGTGTAATATATTTTGTTTTAAAAGTTTTTCCACAATTAAACAATCATGAAGGTATGTTCCTTTTTATCTCCAAATTATTATTACTTTTTTTTAAATGGTTGGATATATTATTACATTTTTTTACATGGTTGGAGATATATAATTGATTTGTATAGTCTTAGTACTTTTCAGAATTAAATGTACCATTTAAAAAAATAGTGTGATGATTCTTCAGTCAAATAGCTTATTCTATTCAAATGACAGTCTATAACAAGTAAGAACTAATTAATGATCCATAAACAATATTGCTAAGTTTAATTTTCACTCCTGAAATATCGAAACATTAAGATCTGCAAGTTTGAAATAATGCAATTAATATATTTATTCAGTGATAGAGTTTTAACTCAGCTCCAAGTGCTAACAAATTGAAGTTTCTCATTTCATTTTATCATTCAAAAATTAACATGATGTAAGTATTCTGATTTAGAAAATTCAAAACCGTTATCAATAATTGCTAGTTTTCTGTTAAAGATAGTATTTAGTCTATCCTTTTTTTTACACAGTACAATACTTTCTGCAGGAGGCAAAGTTATAAACTGGGGCAGAAACACTTATTGCCAACTTGGGGAAGTTAGGATCTCTTCATGGCAACCTCAGGAATTATCAAGTCTTACAGGAGTCCAGCAATTGTCAGTCGGATCAGAACACAACGTGGCTTTGTTGTGTAAGTTATATTTTAATTAACAGTGAATAGGTAGCTAACACCATTAATTGGTTTATTAATCCATTAACATCATTTTAACCCCATTTGACTTTTTAAAAATTTGTATCCCAAAATATTGTTTTTATGTTATTATTTATGGAAGAAGATAATACATTTAATAGTATAATAGTTACCTTGTCATTGGATGTCTCTTTTCTAGCATTTAGAACAGTTTGAATTGGAGGTATTATTTATAGCCAGACACTGCATAATTTTTATATTTTTCTCAATGAACATTATATTTTAAATTTGAAATACTTATCAGAACAAATGAGTATATATGCGTGTATTAACATATGCTTCAGAAATTGTATATTTGAAGGAGAGTAAGTGCGATTCTGTTTTATCTTTGAATCATGATGTCCTATTTAAAGGACGCTGGGACATTGAGACATCAGTTGATCTCGTCAGGATCTGAGTTCGTACAGTGCCGTTTGCTTTCTACGATTTTGTTGATTACTCATTGATTCTTAGATTTTGTGTTCTGTGTTTGATGATTCATTGGATCAGGTCTTTCTCAATGTGATCTGTAGAAGATGAAGCTAGTTTGCATTGCAAGTAAACTGGCCATTTAGTCTCTTCCAAAATCAGTATGTCTGTCAAGTGGATAATGTTTCTACTTCAGTTTATACTGTGGTAACGAAGTAGTTCAAAACGAAAGAGAGGATTTGGTTTTAAGGTCCCGTGTTGTTCTAAATAAGTCGGTCGAGTTTAAGAGGTCAAAAGTCACAGGGCATTTTTCGACAATCTCTTTATCATCACTTACTTGTTCGTTTGAGAGATGTTAGTTTTAGGGCTACTGGTACTCTTGAGAAAGAACAGTCGGTACATAAGTTCTTTGAAGGATTCCAAAGATTTGTCGAAAGAGTCGAGGGCTGCTTTTGATTAAGAAGGTGAAGTTTTGTTTGTGAAGTGGAATGACAAGTGTCATAGTTGGAACAAATTTTGACACGCCCTGCGTCATTCATCACAGGGAAGCAGGATGTCAAGGAGGGAAGTAACTGTTCCACAATAAAATGTCATAAAATCCTGCAACAAATACATGGGTGAAGTGACCACCATGACTGACTAGTTGAGAAGTATGTTTTTATTTGTGCTAAATAGTGGTACTGGTTTTTATTTACATAAATGCTTGACATGGCAATTGTAAATGCCTGGATTTTATTCAGGAAGATGTCTTGCTGTACCATGGATCTCCTTGAATTCAGAAGAAATGTTGCCATTGAATATTTGAAAAAAACCCTTTAAAGCAAGGGAATTGTAACCCTTCAAGCAATACAGCCTCTTGAACATCACAGATACGATGAAAGAGGTCGTTTTATAACAGGACAGGACAAATAAGATGCCAAGAAAGAAATGCAAAGTGAAGCATCTAACTATTTCCAAAAAGTGTATCGTAGTTTTGTGCAAAAACTGTTTCATTCCTTATCACAAAAAGAAATTATAAATTCGATATTTAAGATTATCATTTTATTTTGAAAAAATAATTTGTAGTACTTATAAAACAAATGAGATAAATAATAATTGTTATAAAACATCATTTCTGAATATATTTTTGTAATTAGTGTAATGTTAATTCATTGACCCACTCAGCATTTCTAACAGGTAAGAGATATTGTTGTAAAATTATGCATATGGCTTTTGCACGTGCAATCAAACAATTTAATAACATTTTTTTTTTAACTTTTAAAATTCATGGGCAATATTGGGTTAGAATTGTAATTTTTTATCAAACACTATAAACACGAATGTTTGTATTTGGGAGGTGCATAAACACAAAAACTGAAATGGGGATTTTTCATGTTCTATATGATATAACTGAACTGTACAATATTTCATTTTCATACAAGTTTAAAATCAGGCCCATGTTAAAATAAAATTAAATCTTTTTTAAGAGAGCTAATGTATAATTTATTATGTTCAGTCAACGTATAAACTCTTTAATTAAACAAATAATCAATGATTCATGATATGACATAAATTACACATGGTTGAACCTAATTCCATACCTGGAATTGCTATAAATGTCTCATATAACACGCTTCTGATACCTATTTAAAAAACACTGAGCGATTTTTAAAAAAATCTTTTTTTTTAAGAGAGCTAATGTATAATTCATTATGTTCAGTCAACGTATAAACTCTTTAATTAAACAAATAATCAATGATTCATGATATGACATGAATTATACATGGTTGAATCTAATTCCATACTAGTTTGTTCCAAATCCGAAGAAGTACAAAGTTCAAGCTCAGTTGTTAAATTAACTTTGAAAATGTTAACCCTTTGAGCAGTAACTTTCCGGTCATCAGTGTGCCACAAAAAATAAGTTTTTTTAAAAATTTGTTAAATAACTTATTTATCATTTTCTTGTGTTGGATCAGAAATTATAACACTTCGTGAGGAAAATTTCGTTTTCCCACTTTTGTGATAAGAAACAAACATTAAAAAAAAAACACTAATCCTAGCCTTTGGCAGAAGCTAGATTGACCCCCCTGGTATTGCTATAAATTTCTCATATAACACGCTTCTGATACCTATTTAAAAAACACTGAGGGATGGCAGGTAAATCACTTACAGAAAACAGTAGATCACAACTACTTTAAAGTAAATATAAAAATGTAACCAGTGACATTACTGCTGGTAGTTTGTATGTAGGAATTTTTGGACTAGATAGAGACTGACAGACTTATCTAGTGGCAATAGTCCAAAACTGTATTTTCTTGAAAATAAATAGACACATATAAAAACATATCACACTATTGAAATATTTTGATCATACAATGATCTTTATCAATAAAAAAAGAAAAAGAAAAGGCTGAAGTGAACCACAGATGTATATAAATATCCAAATGTCACAGATTCACGGATTTATAGTTTATGATATAGTGTTATATGTGATTTGTATACATATTGATTAATTGACACCAGATAATAATAGTCTGTCAGAAAGAAGGTAAGTGGAGTTGTTAAAAATGGTAAAAAGGATTTTTATCTGATGTTGAGGTTAGGGAGTTCTCTAGATTTGGTGTACCACTGGTATGACAACTCCCATCTTTTCAATTCTGAAGGGTTGCAATCAGGGGGGAGGGCCTTAATTATGTTGGTGGTATAACAATCATTGAAAGATATGATGTTGTGACTAGCAGCGTGTTGAACTGTTGGCCTGTCTATGTTCATGGTTCCGTCATGTCTGTGGGTCATTCTGATGCTCAGACCATCCGTGGTAAGGCCTATGTACTGTGCCGGGCAAAATTTACATTGCAACTGGTATATTACATTTTTGGATGTACAAGTATGATGACCCTGAATCTTGAAGTTCACATTGGTTGCTAGGTTATGGAAACTATTTGTTTTAGGATGTGTATTTGACATGTCTTGCATCTAGGTCTATTGCACGGAAAGGAGCCATGAGGAAGTTTAGGCGGTTTTTTAGTACCTTAATCTGGTAATTGTGGATATATTAGAATATTAAGAATATTGGAAATACTAAAATATTTTTCAAATTAAAAGGTCTGAACCAAATATGTGGTGGATTTGAGAAAAGATCTTTGGTGTGGGTGGAAGCTTGAAGCCATCCTTTAATATTTTGTTCAGCTTCGGCAACTACCTGCCATACCTCAGTGTTTTTTAAATAGGTATCAGAAGCGTGTAATAACATATAGTACTATATCATAAACTATAAATCTGTGCATCTGACATTTAATAATTATACAGATCTGTGGTTCACTTCAGACTTTTCTTTTTTGATTGATAAATATCACTGTGTGATCGAAATATTTTAATAGTGTGATATGTTTTTATATGTGTCTATTTCTTTATTTCCAAGAGATTGCAGTTTTGGACTATTGCCACTAGGTAAGTCTGTCAGTCTCCTATCTAGTCCAAAAATTCCTAAATAAGCTTTAAGCTCTACTAGAACTAATCTTATATATATAAAAAGTTTAAAACATTTCAAAAACAAGAATATTTTTAATGCATATATTATTCAAAGCTTTTCGCCGATAAAACAGTACCAGCAACTTCAGGAAAATAATTATCTAACAAAATGTAGTCAACATTTTGTTAGATAATTATTTTTCTGAAGATGCTGGTACTGTTTTATCGGCGAAAAGCTTTGAATAATATATGCGTTAAAAATATTCTTGTTTTTGAAATATTTTAAATTTATTAACTATATTACAAGAAAACATATCTTCATATTTAATATATATATATAGGAATTTTTGGACTTGATAGGAGACTGACAGACTTACCTAAAGGCAATAGTCCAAAACTGCAATCTCTTGGAAATAAGCACATATAAAACACTTAATACACTTTTATTTGAAATATTTCGATCAACATGATCTTCTTCAGTCAAGAAAGAGAAAAAGAAGAGAAAAAAAGGGAAAAACAAAACAAAAGATTGAAGTGAACCACAGATGTGTATAAACATCCAATGTCACAGATTCACAGATTTATAGTTTATGATATAGTGCTATATGTGATATGTGTAGAAATTGTTATATGTGAATCGTGTAAAGATTGGTTACTTGAAACTAGATATTAAAAGTCTGTCAGAAAGAAGGTAATGGAGCTGTTAAAAATGGTAGAAGTTAGGGGGAAGTTAAAAGGAGTTTTATCTGATGTTGAGGTTAGGAGGCTCTCTAGATTTGGTATACCACTGGTATGATAACTCCCATCTTCTTAATTCTGAAGAGTTGCAATCAGGGGGGAGGGCTTTAATTATTTTGGTGGTATAGCAATCATTGAAGGAGATGATGTTGTGACTAGCAGCGTGTTGAGCGGTTGGCCTGTCTATGTTCATGGTTCCAACGTCATGTCTGTGGCCATTCATTCTGATGCTCAGACTATCCGTGGTAAGGCCTATGTACTGTGCCGGGCAAAATTTACATTGTAACTGGTATATTACATTACTGGATGTACAAGTATGATGACCCTGAATCTTGAAGTCCACATTGGTTGCTAGGCTATGGAAACTATTTGTTGGGATGTGTATTGGACATGTCTTGCATCTTGGTCTATTGCACGGAAAGGAGCCGTATATATATATATATATATATATATATATATATGTGTGTGTGTGTGTATGTGTTACTGCCATATAAATATACGTAATTATTTTAATTTCTTGTTTGATTATATTTATATAAATATATTTTTCTTTGAAGAAGACTATAAATTAAAAACATGTGTATTTGTTGTCCTGTGATTTATAGGATCCGAGGCATTACTGAATTGTCATGTTTACTGTCAGATGTCTATAATATAAATATTGCTATATCAAGAGATATATGTTTACACTTTAGTTCTATACACAAAATATTTACAAACCCATGTATCATTCATGCACTTCTAATATGTTTGCATGTATTTGTGATAAGAATAAAAATCACTTTTCGTGATAGTTTATGATGACAAGCTGAACATGTGATTTGACTTTCTCTTTAGTTTAAGATATCTCTTTTATGTGAAAATTTGTCTTTTTAGTTTAAACTTTTCTAAATTCAAAAATTAGTTTATTATAAAATCAATGATCCTGATTTTTGCACCCCTTCAAAAGATGCTGTATATCTATTATTATTTAATTTTTTTGGCACTACTTTCCAAACTATAAATACAATTGTTATATAATAACCGAAATCTTGAATGATAAATTCGCTCAAAAACGTGAATAATTTAAAAACTGTAAAGAAACCCTTGAAGATATCTTGTTAGTAATCATTATAATAATTACACTTCAGAAAATTAATAACTTCAGAGTATATATAAATTTAGAGTAAACAATAATAAATTGTAATTACAATTTCAATAGTAATAGAATTAAATAAGTTGCACTTGGATTTAGAAGAATTGAGTAGTTAATTATTTTAACTTAATCAAAAAATTATTAGAAAATGTATAAGGTCTAGGGGGCTTGTAAATGCCCCTATTTATATTGAAACAAATTTTAAACTTTTGTATAGTAATTTTATTTTGTAATAGAAATTAATTTTATATAATTCACATTTTTCAAAACAAAATTTTCTCATAAACTATATATTTTTGTGATTGTGTTTTCAATTTGATTTTTTTGACCAATCGTATTATTAATATGTATCTTTAATCCATCTTGAGATTTTACTCGACTTAGTGCAACATAAAGTTGATCATGTGTAAAAACAGGTTTAGTCCATTGAAGCCTTACTTATAGTTATTGAAAATTTAAGTCTTAAAAAAAATTGGTTCCTTTTTATTTGAAATGGTATTTTAGGATCTGTTGATATTAATTTAATTATTAGTAAAAATATTAGGTTCCTTTTCCAGAACCAGTGATTATATCTAATTTAATACAGTTGCCAAACATATCTAGTAGGATAAGATGTACTCCATTAACTAAACCTGATCCCAAGTTTATATGTCTAATTAACCTTTAATACTGTTAAAATATTTGTAATCACCTGTTTTTCATATATAATATTTGTACAGCTGTTTCTCAGGTGAAATATTTGAAAATCATACTCGGCTGTTTTTCATTGCAATGTATTTCTTATAAAGATTTTTGGCAACTTTAAGTTCCTCAAAACCCTATAAATGTTGTAAATTGAGAAACACCTATATTTTCCCCCGCTCCTTTGTGTCAATACCTTTAATTTAAGCCATCTCCCAGCTCTATATGATTTTCCAAGCTCCCACAATTTTTCTCTCAAAATTCGGCCTACGAAATTATATATATGGATATTAGTTAATTTTCATTTTCAAAGACTGTTTTTTTTTTTTTATTTAACATGAGTTTCTTGCTTGGTTTATTGAACTCTGATTTAAATTCAAGATACCCCACTTCCTGCTAGTGTTTTTCATTTACATATACTTTCATTTACAGCCTGTTGTATCCCAGTATGATCCATTCAGCTAACTTATTCTACCTGTACTTTGGTATTGTTTGATTTTTAAATCATTAATATTTTATTTGTAATAATCAGTTTATTTTGTATGAGAAAATAAACCCCCAACTTACTACTAAGTCGTTTGCACATATTTTAGCCAATTGTTTGTTTTGTTACATAATTTGACTTATAACAATTTCAAAAATACTGCCTTTTTATTTAATTTTAGAATTTGGAAAATTGTAAGATGTTAGTTAAAATAATTTTTAATATAGGATAAGTTTTTATCTGTACCTTTTGTAATAAAGAAGTCTATTAGATCTAAATCAGTATGTTGGTAAATATGTAAGGGAAAGAGAAATCCACAAATATTCTCTCTGCCATATAAAATTCTCTAATCATAAATATAAAATAATTAACCCTATGGGTTTAGATTCATTATGGATTGCTTTTTTTCTTAGCAACAGGTGAAGTTGTAAGCTGGGGGTGGAATGAACATGGCAATTGTGGCTGTGGAACTGTAGAAAATGTTACTACACCAACTTCAGTAAAACTACAAGGCTCATGTGTTCTATTAGGTTCTGGATCTGGCCATAATTTTGCTGTAATTAAATGACATAATGTAGTGTAGTGTTATTTATTTATTCCCAGTATATCATCAAATTTTTACATTATCAATCACAATAGATTAATAATTTGATTTACACAAGTAAGCTGTCATGATTAATTTCTTTATGACACCCATACTTATGTCACGGTTTGTAATAGAAGGTTCACATAGAGGTTTTGACTACAGCCAGATTCAAAACAATATTTTGACTACATTAAAGAGGTTAGTGGTCAAAGTGTGTTTGAGATTTATTGGACAAATTTGGTTTGGAGAGGACAAATTAGAAGAATGCCAAACATGTGAAAAAAAGAACTTAGACCCATAAAAGAAAAACACATTAAATTTTGAGAGTGCTGTAATCTTTGCTCATAAAATAGGAGTATGAACAGTGAACTGATTCCAGAAGCTAAATTCCAGATTTGAAAAACATCTTACACTTTTGCTATTAATTGCGACCAGACATTTGTTAACTAAAAGTTGTTAATTGTTAACTTACACTTGGAGGAAACATTTTTGTCTTACGACTTCTTCAGCCTCGTCTGAAGGCTGAAGAAGTCGTAAGACAAAAACGTTTCCTCCAAGTGTAAGTTAACAATTAACAACTTTTAGTTAATAAATGTCTGGTCGCAAGTAATAGCAAAAGAGTAATTTGTAATTTACAACCAGCTCGTCATGAACAGCAACCAGATTTCGATATTTATTTGAAAAACATTTTCTCAAATGTGGTTCAAATATACATAAATGTATTTAATCTTATACAGATATAAAGAAAATTAATTATCTTATCTGGTATCTAGTGTTACTTTAATTTAGCTTACACTAAAATACCGTTCCATTCTCCTTAATTATAATTTGGAGTTGAAATCTAAAGGGAATACTATAATGGTTCAAAAAAAGGTGGTTTTGCCACTACATTATGCTGTTTGTAGTCATAAGATAATGCCGTCATTTATTCTGATAAGATTGTGGTTACCCCTATTTTTGTTGAGTAAAAAGTAAATTCCGCTTACTATCTAGTTATGATGTTTTTCAATACACAAGTACAAAGTACAACACTAAATACATATCTTATGGTAGAAAATCAGTGAAAATATAAAGAGCAAGTTTTTAACTCTATGTAATAGAAGCTAAAAGAGAAGGACTTACAAAACATATAGATTAATATTATTCAAATTCAGGGTTGATTTTAACAAAGTTTTCTAATCACATGTAAATCATAACACACACAAGTTTTTAAAACAATATGAGTATGTTGCAAGAAATAATTCATGAAACTTTTTAAATTAACAATGCTTCCAACTATTTTTTAATTATCTAATAAAATGTTTAGCGATAATTTCTATAGTACAATAATCATGTTGTTTGGTTGTTTTTGTTGTATCATTAAAACCAATAAGGATTTCAAACGTCATTGATTATATCTTTAATTTTTTTGTAACTATAATATACTATGAATTATCATTCGATGTCGAAAATTTCTAACAACGGTTATCCATGATTCAGAAAGTATTTCTGAAAAGCAAAACAATTTACATCTTTAGCCCACTTATCAGTTTAAGCATCTAGCATTGGAAGTTAATCTATCTTTTTGGAACAAAACTCACATAAAATAAATCTGAAAGAAACCATTGTTAAAGGATCCTGAAAAGCTTAATCCTCCAAATTTTCCTAGTTTAATTATAAAATTTGAATAAATTATTAGTTTTATATTCAACTCAATAGTTTTTAAAATAGATGAGAAATGGAACTTCCTCTTATTTATTGATAATTTTGTTAATAGATGGAAAGAAAAAGAATAATACTCTGTGTCATAAAAAATATGACGCCCGCACGCTGGTGAAATATTAGACGCACCTGCTCGAAGGTTAAGCATCAAATATTTCTAGTCTTTATTTATCACGTACAATATTTTACATAATAACAGTTTTTGGAGGAAAATAGCAAATATAGCAGTTTTTAAAATAGCAAAGTGTTTTTAAATAAAAAAACAACTCCCGAAACTAAAACTTTAATAGGTTAATTGTAGGCCCTTAATTTTGCCTATTTGTTTCTTTTAGATGCCAAACGAATACCGGCCTAAATATAGAAGCTTATGGGGACAATCATGGACTGAGGAAGACTTGCAGAGAGCCTTACAGGTCATCAAAGATGGTAGAAAGATCAAGAGTATAGCTAAAGGTGTGGCATTCCTAGGTCAAATCTTAGAAGTAGAATTGCATCTGGTTCTTTTAAGCTGGGTAAACCAGCTAATGCTGAAAATGCTATCTCAGGTTTTCATGCCACTGGTATTTTCCCTTTTAACCAAGACGTTGTGCCTGAGTACGAGTTCATCGAAAGAACCTCAGAGGAAACATCATCAAACTTCAGACAAGAGTTAGAAGAGAGATCAACAAACTCATCAACTGGAAATCTAAATAAGGGTGGGTCATCTCTAAACGAATACCATCAGCCGACAAAGCAACAATTATTCTCGCCTCTTCTCAGGCATGTTGCTCCACATAAGTTACACCAACAGTAACTCCATCTTAATAACTGAAAAAAACTTTCACCAGTGCCGTCTATCGCTAACTCTTCTTCTGCAGGTTTTCGTCGCAGAATCGGTGATTTAGATCTAACATCTGCAACAAATATTGAGCAGAATAAAGCTAAATTATAAAAGAAAAGTTGCAAATCTAAGAAAGCCATCTAACTACAGACTCCTGGAGAAAATCGATTAGGCTTGAAAAGCAAATGTAAAGTATCAAGTAGCAGTGAGGAATCAATCAGTTCAGTGCCATTGGATGATAACACTGTTTCTCCTGAGGATTGGTCAGATGTCGAATTTATCTATATTGGTTGTGGCGACAATTACAAGGATGCAACTGTTAAGGACGAATGGTTTTAAATGAGTCCGATGTAAGAAATGACTTCATGACAACTGCTCCTCTTATCGAGACATTTAATAAGCAACCCATCTGGCTTGGTTGTTGAAAAAAAACTATGTTAATTTTAATCATGTTTCATTTTAGTTAAAAACTTTGGATTAAAAGTACAATCAAGACATGGACTAATTAATAATTTTAAGAGTAATATTAAGAACTATTACTTAATTTGTATTCTTTTATTTATGACAATAATTCATATTTCAAGTAACATATTTTCTCTCGCATTTGTTTTTGTGTTTGGGTATTTCTTAGCCTAATTATATTTGTTTACCTTTTATACTTATATTTTTGTAACAATTTGTTTAATTTATTAGCCAAATTTATATTTTTGTAACTTTTATGCTTATATTTTAACTTTAATAAACTTGAGAATTTTAGCAAAAATTCTTTCCCCTTACTTATCGTTTAAGCCCAGGTGGCCATCCTCCTAAGGTTCGAGCCCATCTCTCTGCAAAGCTTATGTGAGATTACCACTTTGCAATTTTTTTACAAATGTGATTTTAAAAAAATGTATTAAAGGACAATCATAATAAACCTTTACATCTGAAATCTATATTAACAAAGAAACTTAATCATATAATGTGTATTGGAATGTTCTAGAACATTGACATCTGAAAGCTCTATGTTTATTGTTGTTGGCTTATGGCATCCAGGAAATGAGTTTACTGAGCTAAAACCGCGTGCATTCCAAGAATCATTGCCTAATTCCTGTGCTGCGTTTTCAGATCTTGTTTATTCACTTCAGTTGTAGATCTATAGCGTACCGCATTGTATGTTTTAACGTTTAACTGTTTCTAGTAATGTTCATTATGGCAAAGTGAAGTGTTTTCGAATAGAGATTGTGTTTTTACTTTTCGTACAAAATGAGTGGCAAACGTAAAGCTCTTACAATAAAAGAAAAAATTGAAGTTTTAGAGTGTAAAAAGAAGGAAGGTTCAAGTGTACGGCAACTGGCAGTGAATCAGTGAAATTTTAAAAAGTGAAGATCGGATACAGGAATTGTGGTTCAGCAATGGAAATGAAAACATGAAAAACATTAAGTTTAGAAAAACAGATTCAAGTGTAGTGGACAAACTTGTTTTTGATTGGTTCTGTGTGGTTAGGTCAAAAAAACCTGCCAATAAGTGGACCTCTGATCCAAGAACAAGCTTTAAAAATTAGCAAAGAATTGAATTTACAGAGCTTTAAGAAATTTAGAATTCATCGCGCCATAAATTTTAAAGCAATTTGTGGTGAGGGTGAATCTGTTGATCCAAAGGAAGTTTGTGAATGGAATAATAAACTGAGAACAATAACTGAGGGCTACGATGAATCAAACATTTACAATCTTGATGAGACTGGTTTATTTTTCCGTGCATTACCTAACAAAACTATGAGTCTTAAAGGAGAAACGTGTAATTCTGGAAAAAACATCCAAAGAACGACTAACTGTTATGTTGTGTGTAAATATGACTGGTGATTTTGAAAAATCTTTAATAATCGGTAAAGCACGTCAACCAAGATGTTTCAAGAATATGAATAACTTAGGTGTGATTTGGAAAGCTAACAAAAAGTCATGGATTACACGTGAAATAATGACCGAATGGTTAATGGGATTTAATGACAGAATGACCAAAAATAATAGAAATGTGATCCTTTTCATGGATAACGCTTCATCACACCCACAAATGAAACTAAAATATGTGGAAATATCGTTTCTACCACCCAACACTACTTCTCATTGCCAACCGTTGGATCAGGGTATAATCCAAAACTTTAAATGCCAGTACAGAAAAATTGTACTCCGCTATATTTTATCTAGTATGGACAAATGTCAAAATGCCAGCGACCTTATTAAATCTATAACTGTGTTGGACACCGTTTCATAGATTGCATCTTCTGTAAAAAAAGTTGAAAAAACCACAGTAATCAACTGCTTCCACAAAGCAAACTTTATAAAAGGAAATGTAATCGCAGCAACAGACGAAAATACCGAGGGTGAAATAATTGGACTATTAAATGATATTTCTGCTGAAGTATCTGTTGAAGATTTTATAAACGTAGATGAAAATCTATGTACAATCTGATTTCTTCCTATGTACGGAAGAAAACCGCGATGATATTATGCCATTTATAACAACTGATGAAGATGATAAATTCAGTGATGTGAGATGTGTATCCGTAACAAACCTGCGGCTTCCCAAATTAATTCTAGTGACACAATTAAAAGAATCAGTGAAGTGAAGGAATTTCTTTCATCAAATAAAGACGAAATAGGATTCACAATGGCAGGTATTTTATTTATTCATTTGCAAAAAGAAGATTGCAACGCTAAAAGAAAACATCAAAGTAAAATAATGTACTTGTTTAAAACTCAAAATTTACATGAATAGTTAAGCTTAAAAATTTCAAATTGATAAATTTTCCATGTTTTTTACTTTAATAATTGCCTTTCAGTTTCAATTTTCAATAAATATTGTATTTCAATTTTTAATAAAAATTATAACTTCATTTAATGTTTTAATATATTTTGACCCTTATTTATTGATCTCTCTGAATAGCGGACATCTCCAAAAAAACAGACATTTGGCAAGATACGGACGATGTCCGTTACTTGGAGGTTTTACTGTGTGTGTGTGTGTGTGTGTGTGTGTGTGTGTGTGTGTGTGTGTGTGTGTATATATATATATATATATATATATATATATATATATATATATATATATATATATATATATATATATATATATATATATATATATTCTTGATATTTAACGTTATCCATTGTTTTTCCGTTGCACTGACTTTATGAAGTTAATATATTACTATGTAAGTAATTTTATCCACCATTAAGTGCAATAATTTTACCTTGAGTGATGAGGCACCTTTCGGTCAATTGACCATTGCCGAATCACTGATGTTTTTCCATGTTTCCATTTACAAGCATAAAAACTATTTTTTATAGTTGTGTGTTATATTTAATAACTAAGTTGTATTTTGTGTGATCTCTTTACTGTCACTAATGTTGTAGTTTAATTTTACTAGCATCTTTATTACACTAATTAAAGACGTATAGGACTTATAATTTAAGCTATTTTTTAGAAACTTTTTGAGACATATGATTTTACTAGGCATATTTCTCCATCATCTTCAAAAACATCAGTGATTCGACAATGGTCAATTGACCGAAAGGTGCCTCATCACTCAAGGTAAAATTATTGCACTTAATGGTGGATAAAATTACTTACATAGTAATATATTAACTTCATATATATATATATATATATATATATATATATATATATATATATATATATATATATATATAGTTTAAGGCAAATATTGAAAAAGAAATGTTGCAACATGTGTAAGGCCTCTGAGGTAAGTAAATCTATTATTGTTATACATATACCGTCTATATTAAGGTTATAAAAAGGTTATGCAAGAACATGAAATATATTTGTGTGTAAACAAAACCTTGTGATCATGTCACTGACTCTTTACCTGGGTAATAAAGAAAATATGTATTAAAACGTACTGAATGTACACTTATTAACATTTAATTTATATAACAAGCATTTCATATTTTATTATAAGATTTTTGACATATATGGACCATCAAGTTCATAACCAATCTTTCTGTAATAATTCCTTGTGCCAACACCTAAAAACAAAACAAAAAAATATAAGAAGTTAGGTCTTCACTTTATTTATTAAATATTTACAAGCATAAAAACTATTTTTTATAGTTGTGTGTTATATTTAATAACTAAGTTGTATTTTGTGTGATCTCTTTACTGTCACTAATGTTGTAGTTTAATTTTACTAGCATCTTTATTACACTAATTAAAGACGTATAGGACTTATAATTTAAGCTATTTTTTAGAAACTTTTTGAGACATATGATTTTACTAGGCATATTTCTCCATCATCTTCAATTTACTTGTTCTATAAGTTTAGCAAGTTTTTAATTAGTTTAATAATAATGTAAGTTTTGCTGATTGTCATGGGCAATAAAATCTATGAAGATAATTAATTGTAATTATAGAAATTTACGAGTATATCACTTTAAAACAGCATGTAGTTTATGTGTCAGGTATATTTTTGCACTTAAATAATATGATGCAGAATGTCTGTATCAATAAATACTTTGTAATAATGAATAATCCGTAAATGGTAATTACTTTTAAATATAGAATACAAATTGTTTGTTCTCTCTACATACAAAAGTTCTACACTTATTATCATAAGGAAACGTACATTATTACAGGAAACGTATGTTAAAATAATTTCTTATAAGTGGTGTTAAAAAATTCATATAGTTTTCCGACTAATTAGAAAGTTTAAGAATTAACTGAATTATAAATTATTTAAACTTTATATTATATGATGTTTTAAACTGTAGTAATTAAAAGAATAAATTTAGTAATATGAGCTTTAAAAAAAAACACTATCTTTACTGGTTCGTCTTCAACATCCAGAACAAGAGGTAAACATCTTGTAACATTTTATTGTGAAATCTTAATAAATTAATTTCAATTGAAAAATGATCCTTTATTTTATTTGGACTATTTTAAATTAAAAACTTGAATAAATTAATAAATTTAAAGTTTAATTTGAAATTTCATCCATATGCCATGTAAAAGGAACAGGCTGTTCTAGATCAAGTTATTGACTTACCCCTCATCAAAAAAATAAAACAAAAAAAGAAATAATTCACCACACTGTAAACAAAATAATCTCAAACTAATAGATCTAAAATTTTGTGTTATAAATTGTTACACACTATTTGAGAAAAGTGTAAGAGACTAATGCAAGCTGCAACCTTATTTATTAAAATTTCAGCCAAGGAAGATCATCTTCCGATGGCTGTGTATAAGTGAGTCGTCTTTTTAAATATTTTTATCTATGTATGTTTTGTGGTTTCTCAGGCTTGGTTAATGTCTGAGATATTTTATTTCTATTTAGTTTTAAGACAATTATGAAACATAATAAAAACTATGTTTCTGAGTGCTATTGTCTTAGGCTTACAGTTTATAACAAATAACATTCTGTTGATTTATATATATATAACATTTTGAAGTTATTATTATTAATTGTAAACAATTTTTTCCACCACTAAGTGCAATAATTTTACCTTATGTGATGAGATAATGCACTTAGTGGTGGAAAAATTGTTTAAAATTAATAATAATAACTTCATAAAGTCAGTGCAACGGAAAAATAATGGACGTGAAATATAACATTTTATATATATCTACCAAGGTGATTAAAAGTTTCTAAAAATGTAAACAAATATTCATACCTGAAATTACAGCAATTTTATGAGAATCATGTTCATCCCTTGCAATCCGCTCAGCTTCCTCCATGAGTAACATACCAAAACCTTGGTGTTGAAATTTTGATGGATCTCGAGCACTTACAGGTACTACACTGCCATATACATGAAGTTCTCTTACAATAGACACTCCACCTTTTAATTCTGGCCTAAAATCGAAATTTAAAAATATTGCTGAGTAAATTATAATTTATATAATTATTATTCATATAATTATATGATGAATCAAAATATGGTTGGAGAAAGTTTGTTTTGCAGAACAAGTTACTTTATCTTATACATTTTCTATAGAAACTATCTTATATCAACTGTTTTTTAGAGATATAATTTCTTTAGCGGATTTAATATAAAATAAAAATTATGTTTTGTTTTATAAATAAGATTTTATATTTGTGTATGTTTTTGCTCCAAAAACCATTAACAATTTCTCAACTCATCAAAATAAGGTTTCAAATTTCAGATATTTTATAATATTTTCAAGAATATGTCTCTCAAATTCGTTAATTAGATAACAATATTCATATACCATCTGTTTTATTATAAGTGCTTGTGGCATCTACATTATCTTCATTTCAAATTTATTCTTAAATATTTTTCAATTAAATAAAAATAATACATTTTAGAAAACACATATTACTACTCTTTCAGCAAACAATACTCCATTCTAATACATAAAGACATAATACAGATTATATCCAGGAACAAATAGAACTGATAAATTCTCAGAATGTTTATAAAAAATAAAATTGTTTACTGTCAACTTAAAAATTGTAATAAGCTACAAAATTTTCAACAATTTGCTATCAATTATAACAATTTGTTATACAATTTCTTATAATATTTCAAAAAGATACTTGCAATTTTTGTGTTGTACATTGTGAGGTTTTTTTTATAAATTACTACTTTTGGTATCACTTGTTAAAAAACCACTACTTACTGATATTTCTCAGCAGACATGTTTTGCACTAGGTCAGCGTATTGTTCAATGCTGTGAGTCACGGACAAGATTAATAGAAATGCTTGAGTCTTGTCTGTGACTCATAGCATTGAATAATGCACTGATCTAGTGCAAAACGCGTCTGATGAAAAATATTAATAAGTAGTGGTTTTTTTGTCAAGTGATACCAAAAGTAGTAATTTATCAAAAAGATATTTTCCTTTATCAGCTAAATATAACATTAAAAAAATTTTTTTTCGTTTAATATTTTTTGAAAAATTTTTATATTTTTAGTCATAGCAGATTAAAAGTTTCTAAAAGGGTATGGGAGGAGAAGATTATTTTTATAATAAAAACACTTTCTTTTAAATTTAAAAAAAAGTGTTTTATAATTTTCAACAAAAAATTCAAAAAACGTATGGTTTTCTACACAAATTTTTAAAAATTTATTAATAATTGTAGTGATATAACAGTTTTTTTTACATCTGGGTCATGTTGGTATTTTTGTTAAAACATTTGTTGGTTACATTTTTTTCAAATCTTACACTTGTTAAATAAATAAAACAATATTAGAATTCCCATCTCTAGGAACTCTATCAGCATCTGGTTACTTTCAACCTCAGCAATAAGTTGTGAATTTTATATGGACTATTATTAATGTATAGATATGAACAATATACAATTTTTTTTCTGGTTCTATTAAAAATTATTTGTGTAATGTAAAGCTGGCACAACCTCTCCAAAACAAGTGTGTGGTAATGCATGAAATATTTAAATACTGTATATTTAAAACTTTTCAAATAAGTTATTCACTCTCTCAAGTATTTTTCATATCTTTACTTTTAGATTTAGATTTTCGTTATTTTATCTTCAAAACTTTGGTTCATTATGGTCTTTTAAAATATTTTAGTAATGTCTTCCAGGTTAATAAAATTTTATATTAATAATATCTGTTGCTTTGTTCTATATTAAGATGTTGAATATAAAATATTTTTTTTATTTTTAAATACAAATGAAGTTGTTTACCAGTAAATATAAATTTGTATGTCTTATTGTTAATACTTACTACCAAGTATTTTAGAGTTCTATTTTCAATTTTTTGACACTATTAAATTTAATTTTTAAATAAATTTGTGATTCTTGTTCCTAACTAAATGTTTATAAATCTTGTAATTCTTTGACACAAAATGCCTCATATACTTGAGAAAGAACCTTGTTCATATTAACAATTTAAATTTTGAAGAAAATTAAGACAAACACTTTTTAATTTTGCAGATAAAAACAATTGAAATTTTAACTATTGACGATGATATCTGTGCAACCCAAATATATTTACCTGAATGTATCTTCTGAACACTTTCGCAGGCGAAGAAGTCCTATTAAAATATCCTGCTCAGTATCTTCATATGACAAAAAAGTTTCCCAACCTCCATTAGCCATATAATCTCTACGGATTAATTCTATCTGAAATATTAATTTATTATATGATTAATTCACTAGCTTTAAGAATTTACATATTCAATTATTGCAACATCTCTTAAAAAACCTACACAAATCTAAAATTATTAAAAAATATTTTTATAATAAAACGAAATTATTATATGCTGTTTTTAATATGAATGTACCTTTTATAAAATATCAACATTAAAACAAAATCAACTTAAACTAAATAATTAAATAATTTGCTAAAATCTGTAAATTCATGATTTGACACACACAAAAATAATATGTTGGATACAGAATTACAATATTCAATTTTTTTTTTATAATGAATGTAACAGTGTTCGTCTGAAATAGTTATGAATAGGAAATCATTAGTATTCTGAACAGTTTTCTTTAGTTACAATCATTTTGATTTTGATTTTATCAACAATTTAGTTGTGATATAAAGTAACAAAATATGACACTTCGTATCATAAGAAAGATAGTTTAAGGAAGTAGTTTGGAAGAAGTAGGTATTTTGAACAATTCAAAAATTAGAAATTCAATTGAATATAACAGAAAAAAAAATTTCTTATACTGCATAAATTTATAAAGAATATTTGAATGATCAATTTACTTTCTTACAATAAACTCAGTGAAAATTTTTAATTAAAAGAGTTTTTCCTCTCCTTTGTTATGAATGTCTTAGTGCTAAAATTTCATAATTGCTTTAAATTCAACATCTTCATCAGAATAATGGCTGTTAATTTATTTAATTCTACCAGTTAGCTTGTCATAATTTTAAGGGAAAAAATATACTTACTTCATAAGGCCTAATCTTGTTATGAATTTCCTGAATACCAACTTCTCTTGTGCGAACATCTCGACAATCTGTACCCAAATCTTTCATGCGTGCTAAAGCTAACTCTCTCAGATTACCATGTTCTACACCAGAACTGACCAATGGCATTGGTATATCCCTTTGCACTCTGTATACTCTAACCCATGGAGGAATTAATGCAAGAATACGTGCAATTAAATCGACTAGGGTACTTGGAGGGTAACTTTTATAACGTCCACTTTTCCACAGCTCATACAGACCTGTCCCTCGAATGACCAATGTTGGATAGATTTTTAAACCATCTGCTCGAAATGCAGGGTTTTCAAAGAACTCCTAAAATAATTATTTACATTATTTATACTGTTAATAGAATTTATTAGAATAATTTTAAAGTATTTAAAATTAATTAATACAATACTTTTCATAAAATGCCATATATATACCAGGTATATTGCTTATATAATGTATATACCTGATCTTAGTATCTACTTCCATTTACTTATAATCTTGTAGTTTCATTTGAAAGTTAAATAATATTGTTTAGGTTAATGACAGATCACAGACCGATTCATGTTTTACAAATACTCTACGTTTTGAAATTGCACCAAAAGTAACTGTAAGCTATTGTTTAATATTAGGTTAATAAATATTTAGCTCTTGAGAAAAATTTTCTGATAGAAAATCAAAATGTATAGTATTTGTAAAAACATGAATCTGTCCGTGATCTGTCTAAACAACATTGAATAGTTATTAACAGACATTACATTAAGTTAATTAGAGATCAATAATATTTATCAATCAAGTTATATTACAGCTTTTATTGTACTATGGAATGTACACTAAGCAATAGCTATTGTCTTATTCCCATTTATTTATTACTGTTATTGCATTACAAACTGATTACAACTTTAAAACTACACAAAATTTTTGTACAACAATCTTAATTGCATTAAAACAAAAATTATAAGAGGATCAAACGAGGAATATTTTTTAATCATACTTGGTACAAATCTTTTTTATTTTATAAGAATTCTGAAACTTGTAACTGCTTCTATTAATGCCTTTCAATCATACTGAGTTTTTCTAACTTGAAAAATATTTTCAAATTATATGCAGTAAACAATATTTACTCTAGTTAACATTTTATAGCACTTACAATTTGAAAATATTACAATATACAAAGAAGTATATATTATATTCATTGATTCAAGATTTGTAAACAACATTAATACTATTAATGAGTTCATTACTATTGAATGCATTTAAATATGTTCTTACTTACAATAAATTGTTCTATATCTCGCTCAAGATCAACATTCGGTAAATCAGGCATCATATGTGCAACAACTTTAAAGCCTGCATCTTTGGCTAAATTGAAACTCTCACAAACAGCTCGTACAGTATGCCCTCTATTTGTATCTCTTGCTACATCTTCATATACTGACTGGACTCCTATTTCTAATCGTGTACAACCATACTTCAACATATCAGACAAATGTCTTTTCAAACAATAATCCGGCCTGGTTTCAATTGTTATTCCAATACATTTCACCTTACTTTTTTCTGAGTATCTAGTACAGAAATAAACATTAATCAGAAAAAATATTACTTAAACTCTTGCATCTGTAAGAAAATAAAATACATTACAAAAGGTTTAATTCAATAAATCTATAACTTTACACATAAAGATAAAAAATAACTTTGTATAATTGTTTTTTTTTTAATTAATGAATACATTAATGGGAAAAAACCCATTACACAATTTACAAATTATTTCTTTTATTCATTCCATATATTAAGACTTTGTTAATAGAGATTTACAGCCTATGTAATTTTTTAGTTAAATGTGAATATGTCAACATTTTTAACAAAATGTGCATAATGGTATTGAATAAATTAAATAATTGCCATGTGATGGTACTGAGTTTTTATTCCTTATTTTAATATTTTACCACAGGTTTTTGCTGATTATGATTTACAAGAAACATTAAATTTTAAAACTAATTTATCTATATTCGTTCTGCTTTTAATTTTAACAAAAACTAAGGGTTATTTCAAAAATAAGTTGCATGTATTTTTAATTCTTGTAGTAGGCACTAAGTCTAGAAGTCACAGGGAATTTGTGTCTGGTTGTAGTAGTTACAACGAAATAACATGTATGTAGTAGACTTCCTATTCACATGTATTGATCAATTAGGAAGCCACGCTCCAGATACCACATAGACATCATTTGATAATACCACTGATTGTGGTTTGATTTTGACAGCACAATGTAACATTCATTGTCAGTTGAGTAATGTTTATGGTAAAGACATTATGTGAAGGTCAATGTTTCTTTGTTAGCGCCAAACATTCATAGAAGGGAGAACACGTTATGTGATGAACATCGAATTGTTGTACATACTGTTCTATAATTTAAATGACAGATTTAAATTTTAGTGTTTTCAACATTTCACTTTATAATGTTGATTTTGAGATTTATATAGTTCAAAATTTTCAATATTCCTTTAAAGTTGAATTAAAAAATCACCAATATTTTAGATTTTTGTTTAATATAAATTTAGACTATATTTTTTTTGTAAAAAAATATTTCTAAATGGAATTTTAAAAATTATTTGTTCGTAGTTTCTACTTCTGTAGTTGTAAATGCAAGATCCGGACAATTTTTCCTTACCAATTTAGCTTGATTCTTTCAAGTTACAAGCCATTCATAGTAGTTTTTCAGTTTACATTATTTACAAACTTTTTTGTCTTTCAAATAGTACAGCACACTATCAATGGTATGGTTTCAAGTCAAACCACACACTAGCAGAAAGTTTTATTATGCCTGTGTTGAAATAAATTTACAATTACGTCACAATAAAACTAAAAAATACGATAGCAGCAAAATATAGAACATATTACTAGGACAATTCCTACTCGAAAATAGTGTTAAGCCTAATCATAGAAATTTCAAAATTTCCAAGTGTATCAAGAAACATAACACAAGGTCTATAGGAATTTCGATCGTTAATAAGGGACATTTGCTCTCGCAGTTAGTAACTTTTATTACATGTAGAAACGGAAGAAATACTGAGTATTGATTACACAGATCTGTAATACGGTAGAACTTCATTCAAGGAAAATGTTGTAACACCAATCTATTCCATTATAATCTCAAAGAATGTACTCTAAATGACATTCATCACAAAGGATGTATACGTATCACAAGTGATGGGTGCGTTTGTAAATATTCTGTACTGTATATGGAACTCAAGTGTAAACATATTTTGTCTCTGATACATATAATTATTTTTCGATACAGTATGTAGCCTATAAAAGCAATCTTTCTAGTATGACTAGCCAAGACGAGTTAGTTGGGTGTTTGTTGATATAAACCTTTGTATACCATTTAAGTTTTTACGTATATACAATGTTATTTGCAATACATCTTAGTCCTATTTTATGTAAGTAGCAAAATTTAGTACATACTTTATTAAATTTTACATACTTTTCTAGGGTTTCTATGTAGTATAACAATTTATTACAACATTCAACTTTTGGTATGAAATGAAGGTCAAAACCAAATTATAAAGGTCTGTTTGGATATTGAAATCTTATCGCCAATCACTCGTGAAAAAACATACAACCGTTTGCACTGTTCGGTAGCAAACGTTTTAAAATTCACATATAAAAAAATTTCGTTTTATAGATAATTTCATTTGAATAATGTAGTTAATGATTTAGACAACAGAATGATGCACTTGATAGATGGTGAGCAACATGGCAAACTTGTTGCTTTGTGACAATGTCGAATGATATGGCCTGATGGTCACCAAATAAAAATCTCAGATGTCAGGTAAGTTAACCCAATATAGCTGGAAAAATGTTCTAAATCTATTTCCCCACCTAAAGACATTTTACTGTCATATATATAAATCCCATGACAGATCACAAACTAAACAATTTATTTTTAAGCAATTTAAAAAAAAATAATTATATAAATAAGATGAAGGTCACCTTCAAATAGGGACAGCTAACCTAACTTCATCAACATATTCATTTTCAATGTTATTGCTTGAATTTATTACACCTTTACCCACTAATAGAATCAAATAACCTTCATCAATTCAACTTGAACCTACTTTTAAATCAAATCAGTTTTAATGATTCAAGTTCTCACTAATATTGTTAACAAAAATAAAATACTTCACCATTATGTATTTATAAAATAAAACAGCTGTGGAACTCATGCTGGTTAAGCTTTTATGTTTCTGGTAGTGCAGTAATGTTGTTTATTTAAGAACAAAATAAAACACATCCCAAAAAGCTCGAAGTTTCCCACATGTAATCATAAAAATTTCATTTCTTGTTTAATTCATTTTTGAATAAAGACTGCCTAAATCAAACACCATTACCGATCTCTCATATGTGCGAGTGAGTTAAAAGTAAACACGGTGTTGCTTGCCTATATGCACGCACAGGACTCAAAAGGTTAACAAAATTCTGCTTATAATAAATTTTAGTTAGTTATACAAGTATTTTACTAAATTCAGAATAATCTACATTTCAGTAACATGGTTGCCTTTTTTTTACGTTAAATTGTTAATACCTTGCTTATCTAATCTGTTACATATTTTTTCTTTAAATGCAATACCAGCCTCCATAACTTAAAGTGGATGTACTCTGTAAAATGAGCAAAAATTTCAAGTCTAATTTGGAGCTCAGTAGAATAATTAGCCCATGATGCCGAGGGGGAATGTCAAGGTTACATGCATCAGAGATGAGTAGGCTCAGCTCTAGGTATCATGACAAAGTATTTATGTTTAGTACTTTAGTAGAATAATTAGCCCATGATGCCGAGGGGGAATGTCAAGGTTACATGCATCAGAGATGAGTAGGCTCAGCTCTAGGTATCATGACAAAGTATTTATGTTTAGTACTTTAGTAGAATAATTAGCCCATGATGCCGAGGGGGAATGTCAAGGTTACATGCATCAGAGATGAGTAGGCTCAGCTCTAGGTATCACGACAAAGTATTTATGTTTAGTACTTTAGTAGAATAATTAGCCCATGATGCTGAGGGGGAATGTCAAGATTACATGCATCAGAGATGAGTAGGCTCAGCTCTAGGTATCATGACAAAGTATTTATGTTTAGTACTTTAGTAGAATAATTAGCCCATGATGCCGAGGGGGAATGTCAAGGTTACATGCATCAGAGATGAGTATTCTCAGCTCTAGGTATCATGACAAAGTATTTATGTTTAGTACTTTAGTAGAATAATTAGCCCATGATGCTGAGGGGGAATGTCATTGTTACATGCATCAGAGATGAGTATTCTCAGCTCTAGGTATCATGACAAAGTATTTATGTTTAGTACTTTAGTAGAATAATTAGCCCATGATGCCGAGGGGGAATGTCAAGGTTACATGCATCAGAGATGAGTATTCTCAGCTCTAGGTATCATGACAAAGTATTTATGTTTAGTACTTTAGTAGAATAATTAGCCCATGATGCTGAGGAGGAATGTCAAGGTTACATGCATCAGAGATGAGTAGGCTCAGCTCTAGGTATCATGACAAAGTATTTATGTTTAGTACTTTAGTAGAATAATTAGCCCATGATGCCGAGGGGGAATGTCAAGATTACATGCATCAGAGATGAGTAGGCTCAGCTCTAGGTATCATGACAAAGTATTTATGTTTAGTACTTTAGTAGAATAATTAGCCCATTATGCCGAGGGGGAATGTCAAGGTTACATGCATCAGAGATGCGTAGGCTCAGATCTAGGTATCATGACACAAAGTATTTATGTTTAGTACTTTAGTAGAATAATTAGCCCATGATGCTGAGGGGGAATGTCAAGGTTACATGCATCAGAGATGAGTATTCTCAGCTCTAGGTATCATGACATAGTATTTATGTTTAGTACTTTAGTAGAATAATTAGCCCATGATGCCGAGGGGGAATGTCAAGGTTACATGCATCAGAGATGAGTAGGCTCAGCTCTAGGTATCATGACAAAGTATTTATGTTTAGTACTTTATGTTGAAATAACTTTTCGTGTTAGTGTTTTGATTCTGTATCTCAATCATTGAATGAGTTGACTCTAACACTTTCTACATGAGTATACTGAGATTCTGAGAAGTGAACGGTTTCCCTTATTTTACAGCATTTTATAAAAACTGTTATTTGCTTAGTACTTCTTCAAAAAACAATTTTTTTGTTATAAATAATTATGTTTTATTAAAAACTCTGAGCTATTGTAAATACATACTTGACAGCTTCTTCTACATTGTTACTAGTATGTCCTGAGAGTGCATCATGCAAGTTTCGAATAAAGTAGTCCCTATACTCTTCAGAAAGACACATAAATGTTCCACCCATCACAATGAATTCTACTTTGTCAACACTGTGGCCCAATTGTTTCAACTGCAATGACAAATACACAAGAATGTTACTAATTATTGGCTGGCAGTAATTGAAAATTTTCATTAATTTTATTAAATATTAGAACAATTCATGAAAAGCATAATTACATAAAGTACTAAAAATTAGTGGTTTTAGTTATTTTTAAAAATTTATTGAGAATAAACGGAAAAGAAAATGTATGGTTTTCACCAACAAACAAAAGCTGAAAGAGGTTACACTGTCAAAGGATCCAACATATTTCAAAACTGTAAAACAAATTAAATGTCGGAATGTGTAGGATTTAGAAAAATAAATGGCAACTGCTTCATTTGTGACAAATAATAATGAATCCCAAGCTTGGAAATGTAAGACGATAAAATTAACTACTTCAGATGATTATGTCTTGTTATTGTGGTTTAATCAAAAACAAGCTGAAGGCATTTCTACACTTTGACTTATACTGGTCGCAGCCATAAAATTCTGTAACGATGCTCTTGCTCTTAGCACTGACTTTAATATAAGTTCTGCATAGTTGTATCATTTTAAAACATATCACAGCATTTTGAAATTGTCTTTCACAGCAAAAAATTAAGTAGACTCAGAGTAAGTGCCTGAATTAAAAAAAAAACAGGATGAGGATTTTTTTGAAAAGAATAACATTTTGTATAGCTCAAAACCTGCTATCACGCATAAGCTTAAACTATTCATGATAGGTATAAAAAAACCAAGATATTTCATAAGACATGACCTCAATTTTTGACAGATAATTATGACTTCTTTGCACAGGCATCCAGCTTCAAGAGTAGTCGACAGCCTTAATGTCCACGGTATATTTTCCTTGCCAGCTCCCAATCCTTCTTGTTTATGAGAATATCTTGCCATGTTGCCACTTTGGCTCTCAGTAAGTCCCTCATTGGTATGGGGTACGTGCAGTCAAACAAAATGTGATTTACGCTTTCATCTTCACTCTCACAAAGTGCACAGATTGGAGAATTCAAAAGATTAAATCTAAATAAATATTCCTCCATCACTAGATGGCCGAATCATGCTTGAGCAGCAAAAGCTGCAATCGGACGTGAAACTTCCCTGAATTTGTCCTCACTCAATGATTCAGGCTGAAATTGAAAAAGGTGACGACCTGTGGCCTCTTCTTTCCAAGATTCAGTCCAACATTTATAAAAGTATTTATTTGCCAAACTTTTACAATACATGAGTGAATACTTGGCTTTAAATGTTGGGTACATATGGGATGCCTCTTTAGCTGTTTCATCTGCCCTCTCGTTTCCTGGTATTCCACAATGTGCCGGTACCCATTGAAGAGTTATGTCCCTCCCCATATTCTTCAGGTTGTTAGCAAATTTTCTTATTTCAGCAATGCAAAAGGAGTAGTCCCTGTGGATGAATTTAAGAGAGCCTGGAGAGCAGATCTGGAGTCAATGAATGTGCATAATTTCTCCTCCTTTATTTCGAAGCAACTTGCCAACGCGACAGATAATTATTCCAAAAAGGAATTGGGCAAAAAAAAAGCATTTTTGAAAAGCAGTTCAAACAACATTTTGTTCCGCCTGTACATAAACAATCAACTTCCTTGGGCCTTCTGAAAAAAAAGTATTAATACTAATAGATAATAATGCCAAAACCCCTTTTTACTAAAACTCAATTTTAATGTCTGATGATAGACCATGTTGTTATTGTAATAATATGAAATCTCTTTGGTTCAAAATGAACTCTATTTTCATTTTCCCGAACTGAATAAATTGTTTAACTAATATTAATATGTAGTCGGTTATACTATATAAAACACTTATTATTATTATTATTTTTAACAATAAAGTCATAATTTAGTTTATTTGATTTTTAAATGCAATGAGACCTTCTTTTATATAACTAAAGACAGATCTATCAAACTAAAATCTACCCATAAAATTAAATCAATTCCTTTCTAAATTTTTACTTGCTATTTGATAATAACTATGTAGAATGATTAAAACTTTTTTCAGTTTTACCATCAGACAAAAAAAATTTCAACTTTTCATTCCTGAAATAAGTAAACTTCAAATTCTAAAAGCAAGCAAACAACTCTCTTTTATCCCTGATGTGAGTAGGTCTATCTTAGGTAAACAACAAACCTTCTCTATATGCTAAACTAGAGGGTTTTAATGGATAAGTCTAATCATTTATATTTTTTACAATATCCAAAGCTCTAACTTTTTACAATAATTTTTATATGCCAACAACTTATTATTCATCATTAACACGCACAAAAATTTAGCAAAAATATTTTGTCATCATCCATATCGTATGAACAAGTTCTCATTTTATGATTTAAATTAAAGATTGTATTTAAATCTTCAATATCAATAATCACATTTTGAACTATTGTCCTCACATTATTAATCCTCTTGTTTTTAGAATGTATTCAAAAAGAAAAGTAACTGAATTTATTATAAATCTTCTGGTGTTAATACTTTAATATTCTTATTTCTCAAGTCAACTCAATTATTCTCATGAAAACGTTTAAAAACATACTGGTAAAAAACATTCTATACCATAGCTTAAATTACAGTGTTGCAATAACTTTACTTTTATAGTAATATAAAATAAGTGTGAAACATTTCTGTGCAAAACCATTAATTAGATGCCAGTACCAACTTTGTAAACTTAGTAAGTTTAAAATACATTCAAATTAGGGTGGAAATAACTTTTTTAAAGCAAAATCATACACAAGTCAACATAATTGAAGATCAAGGAATATATGTTATTGGCCTTTGTTCGACACTGGAGTGAAAATGATTAACATCTTTAATTTGAACACAATTGAAAACTTCTTGGAAGAAAATAAGGTATTTACATAAGTCTAATCTTGACAACACTATATACAAACTAAAAACTTATTTTCACATACTAGATTTTCATTGAAGTTGTATCAAGTACTTACCTGCTCTACTCTATGTCTAGTTTGCAAATAAGGGTTATATCGAGCTCGAATTGCTCTCATAGAGGTTGGTTCATAACCAGTATATGATTGTGTAGAATATTCAAAATCTGAATCTGGGCCACCAGGGCAATAAACACAGATATTGCCAGTCATGTTGATATGAGGACAACGATGTGGCTTGCACATTACTGCAACTACTGCAATCTAAGAACATTAAAAAATCATCATACATTAAAAATTCCTTAAAATAAAACAACATTTACATTGTAAATGGAGAACAATATTTACTTATGAAAACTTGCAGATGTTGGGTTGTAAATTTTGAGGTTTATGAATAATATTTATTTATTACATTAGAGTCTCGCTTATCACACCTTCAATTATTGAACACCAATCAGAATTTTTTAAAAATAAATATCCTCTGCTTGTTAGAAAACGTCTAGTTTTAGTTGTCACTGCGCCTAGACTGTATCTCAGCGCCCGGCAGTCAATCTGCACTTCCAAACTTTTATCGCAAGTTTCATAGTTCAGTTGCACGTCTCAGCTCAATTGCAAGTCTCAGCTCAGTATAATACCAACTGTAATTTAGTCCACTACTGTGATATTTTTCTAATGAATATGTATTTTAAGTAGTTGTTATCGTTTTGTTGTTTTTATTGATAGATTTATTAATTATTATGCTAGTATGACAACAAACAAAAAATATAACAATTTTCTAATTAAAGAGTACGAGTAACAGGCTTCGTTGATGAAATGCCAGTTTTGAAACAGTTCAAACCCTAAGTTGCTATAGTTTTCACTTAGTTCTTTAAAAATAATTACTTTATAAAATACTATTTTATCAAATTGCTTTTAATAACTAAACTCATTACAATAAGAATTGGTAAAAATGTAGTCTTAATGACGTTGGTGCTAAAGTTTTTTTGTTTTTAAATTACTCGTTTTAATATGTAGAACACGAATATCGACTTGTTTTCTGCGGAAAATACGGAAAGTTACTTTTTTCACATTTTAAATGTTAGGTTGTAAAGGCATGTAGGCCTATAGCGTGAACCGGGTGTGCAGTAGCTACAGCGCACTGCGTCTAGATTTATAATTTTATACAACATTACTATATACCTATACTCAAATATACCTACAAAGTATCCAGTCAGGATAGATTTGGTAATAATTTTATTCAATATTGCTATATACCTATATTAAAGTATACCTACAAAGTATTCAGACAGGATGGATTTGGTTGTAATTTTGGTAAATATTTAGAATTATTGCCGATGCAGAAAAATACAACCAAATCTATCCTGACTGGATACTTCATGGGTATATTTTAATATAGATAGATAGTAAAGTTGTATAAAATTATAAACAAATCTATCCTGACTTGATACTTCATAGGTATATTTCAATACAGATAGATAGTAAAGTTGAATAAAATTATAACCCAATCTATCCCGACTGGATACTTCGCAGGTTTATTTTAATGTAGGTATATAATAATGTTGTATAAACTTATAACCAAAAGTTAAATATTTAGATTTTAAGTTTAGTATTAAAATGAACTGACTTTGAGGTAGTGCAGTGCGCTGTCAGTAGTGTACTGTGCGGCTAGTTTACCCTCTACATGCTATTACAGACTAACATTAAAAATGTGCTACATTAAAAATTTTTCCACGGAAAAAAGTTAATTTTAGTGTTATACACATTGAAATGAATAATTAAATTTAAAAAATTTTTTTAACAATATCAATGACTCGTTTACGCTATATATGCCATTAGAACCTAACATTTAAAATGTGAAAAAAGTAACTTTCCGTATTTTCCACGGAAAAAAGTTGATATTCGTGTTCTACACATTAAAACAAGTAATTTTAAAACAAAAAAAAATTTTAGAATCAACGTCATTAAGACTATTTTTACCTAAGAATTATGTAACAATTAAAAACATTATTTCATATCTTAATAATTTTTCAAATAAATCTCCTACAATATTAATGATTTAAACAGCTCATTACTCTTTTTTGTCTAAGCATCATATGATTAAACAATTTTAAAAAGAAAATATACAAATTTATAACCCAGTTATATTTCAAATATCTAACACAATATTTTTTTTAAACAGTGTTTATAAAAATAAATAATTAATTTAACTTTTGCCAGAATAAAAATTTTATTATTTATTATTACTGAATGGTATTACTTTGTTTAAGAATTTTTAAATGATTTTAAAACATGTTACTTATTATACATACGCCACTAGCAGTCCTGATAGGTTTTGATTTCAATTTTGGATACAGAATTTTTTTACTTTCCAATGGCACAGCTGCAATTATATCCACTAATCGAGGACTTGTTTCTAGGCCATACTTTGATGCGATTTTAGTTTTTAAGCTATTCAAGTTTACATCTCTTTTTTCATGATGTGCTTGTAATAGTTCTTGTATTATCTCTGCAATTGTTATAACCATCCGTTGCTCTCGGCTCATCTTGGCCACTAAACCTATAAATTAGAATTTTTGTAAAACACAATTATTATTGATAATGCTTATTTCACTTTCATAATAGCTAATATATACCACTGCATTTTTATCTACTCAACACTCCTTTTAATTATTCTCTTTAATAACTGTAGACTATGAATTGAATAAACATAAAAAATTAAAAATATAATAACCACATATTTATTTATTTTCTACTAGCAGAGTACCCGTCCTTCGTACAAGGTTGAGGAATATTTGTATTGATTTAATTTGTATTTGTATTTGAGTAACATACACACAGACAGACACCATTAGATTTTTATATAATAGTATAGATTAAATCCCAATATTGTCTTGAAAAACCAGGAGAAGGAAAAGTTTTTACTTGTAACATAAAATTTGTAAAGTATAACTAACCTTGAAAGTTAAATAACAACAAACATTTACTATCAGCTGTTTAAATGTGTTTAAAAATGACTTTTACAGATGATTATCAGCTGATTAAGCCAAGTATATAATGGAGAATAGTTAAAAGAGTTTTAAGGCCAGTAGGGCATTGCCATGACAGAATTTCTAAATAAAAATAGGCTTATGTGTTAACCAGGGACCATAAGAATGTCCATGTAAAATTTCAGCTCAATGGGTCCAGTAGTTGTGTGTTTTTCAACACATATAAACACAGACAGACACCATTGGATTTTTATATAATAGTAAAGATAACACTTGATATACATGTAAGTTACAACGTAACCATCTTCAGAAGTACTGTTTAAAGGTAATTTCAAAATTTTCTTAAATAACAAGACTCCTTCTCTCTTACTTAACAATCTTGACCAACAATGTATCAACATTTTACATCTGCCAACATCTATAGAGATAACTCATTACAAGTACAACTTTAACACTTAACAAAACAATTTTCTCAAAATTAAACAAAAAATTATGAAATCTTATAGGCTACATACACTTCATCATTATTTAATTAGAGAATAAAAATTAGAATGTTTCAAGTGGCATGAATGTTTTAAGGGTGGCCGACAGTCCATTGATGATGATGAGCGTCCTGGACGTCCTTCAACGTCAACTGACGACCCACACGTTGACAAAATCAACACCCTGGTACGCGAAAATCGATGTCTGACCATTAGGAAGCTTCCCGAAGAGTGTGAGATACAGTTCGGATCTTGTTACGAGGTTTTGACCGAAAAATTGAAGATGCACCGTGTCGCTGCGAAATTTGTGCCACGCCTGATGACCAACGATCAAAAAGCCAATCGAGTCCGGGTTTGTCGGGAACTGCTTGATTGTTCAAATGAAGAAGAGAACTTTTTGTCAAGAATTATAACGGGTGATGAATCATGGGTGTATGGTTACGACATTGAAACGAAGGTCCAACCATCCCAATGGGTGAGTCAAACGTCCCCAAGACCCAAAAAAGCTCGCATTCAGTCGAATGTCAAGGTGATGCTGACAGTTTTTTTTTTATGCTAAGGGTGTTGTTCACTACGAGTACTTCCCTGAAGGCTCTACAGTCAACCAGATTACCTACATTGAAGTACTGAAACGTCTGAAGGACGCCGTCCGACGCAAAAGGCCAGAAGTGTGGAGAAGTGAAAACTGGTTTTTCTATCACGACAACGCTCCAGCTCACTCAGCACTCAGAACTCGTGAGTTTTTGGCCAAACACTCGATCACTGTTCTTTCTCCCCCCCCCTACTCACCTGACCTTGCTCCTTGTGACTTTTTTTTATTCCCAAAACTCAAAAAACCAATTCCTTGTCCTTCAGGCTGTCCATTTTACAATCCGACAAACGAAAAAAACACTCTTTACTAAACTGCATGTAACTCATCATCAAATGAAGATATTTGCGACTGAAATGCCGCGTTTTAATCAGCTGATTTATACGAACCTAACGACACCAAGCGGATTCTCCTAAAACTAACCAGACCCACGAAATTCAAACAGTCCGCGTATTTTTTGAACAGACCTCATATATATAAGGAAATACTTCCGAAAACATTAAACAATCTTCTGTCATTTACATTTTCAATTTGTTTACCATTGTTTCAATCAAACTTGTGGCTGGTAGCAATTAAATGTTCTGAATTTTTCTGGCCGAAGGTATTTGATTAGAGAAATATGTTCTTAAATATGATGACAATTTTTCTCCTGTTCTAACCAATAAAAACTTTACCGCAATCCTTACAATACATTTTATATTTTCCTAAAAGAAGTAAATTGTCTTTCAGATTCCCTGATATACTGCTTAAGTTGTTGAAATTGTCATATCCAATTTTTAAACAGAACTTGTACAAGATACTGTTAAAAACCTTTATAAATATTCTTATTATATTAAAAAATCAAATTTCTCCTCTTTTCTTCTTTATTCTATGGTAACAATTTTTATGAATAATTAATAGTAACTCTAGATGAATAATAAATAATAATCACAATTTTTCATTTTTGTTTTCTCAATATATTATTTATGACTTTACTGTCAAAACAGTTAGCCATCTCTTTTGAATTTATTAATTTATTCTGAAAAGGTTTTTTTCATAAAAAGAACTGTAATAAGTCTACTAACCCATTGCAGATTAAATTATTAGTGTTCAGCACTGCCTAGCACAATCAAAACAATTCTGAATTAAGTAGTCATCTGAAATGTGTTACTATAATTTAATATTTTTTTGTAATAACTGTAATTGTAAAAGAATAATTTTGTATTAAAATATGTAAAATAATAATAATAATAATAGTAAATATATAACAAAATTAAATAAAATGCTACTTAAAGCTTAGTTGGTTCTCCTTTCATGCAACTAATTATTCATTTCACAGTTATAAAAAAAACTTTATAATTAAAATAATTTCAACCAAATATTCATATATATTAGCAACATATTTTTTTAACCATTATCAACAATATACTTTTTAAATGACAACATGTAAAGGCTATGATACAGGCCTAAGGTCTAGATCTAGTGACATTCTACATATCCACTGCAGTCTTACTCACAATTGAACAATAATGATAAAAGACAAGAGTAAGAGGGTGACCTAAATGGCTTACTGACAAGTTAGTTATAAACATTAAAACCTTACCTTATGTGACTTGTCATTCTGAGAACACATTAGGAAGGACATAGATATCTTTCATTATCGTTTCAAAAACAATTACTTAGACATGCGAAATGTGTTTCATGTGTTTATCTGAACCATGAAAATGATAACACATTAACAAGGATCAAGCAGACTAAATATTCAACAACAACAAAATGATGTAGTTCAATTACCTATTGATTATACAAGATAACTCGGTTACTGTTTTATCAGTAGCTTGCACAAATGAACAATGCACTAACCAAGTACAAAACGTGTCTGCTGAAAATCATCCGTAAGTAGTGTGTTTTGGTTACTCTCAGAGTAATCAATAAGTTAATGTTAATAACATAAACCTCAAGACGTACAACCCAAAAACTTCAAGTTACTTCCATTTCATTAGTAAATTTAAAGGTTTTTGTCCCCTTTTCACGAGATTTGTAACATAAATGACATAGGCATTCACTAATATAATGTTCAGGATGCCATAAAATACACACAAAGGCCACCGTTTAGTCTTACGACTACAAGAAATCTGGTGGCACATTTGATCTAACGTGTCAACTGCTCCTTTTGTAGCATTGTAGGTTCAATTATTTGAGGTTTTTTAGAGTCTTGATCGATGACTGGTTTCTCATGGCAGCTTGATAGTAGTAAAACGACTTTTGAGTTTTTTACTTTGAAAGAAACCATAGTTTTTGGCATGTAAAAACAAAATATACTCATCCCTATGGCTCTGCCCTTAGGATTTTTCATTTCGGGAGGGATTTCTTGCTTATCTCTTCTTATTATGCCTATTATAGTGAGTTTGTATGAGTTTTCTAAGAGTGAGGTTGCCAATGGAACAGACGTGAACCAATTGTCCATAGTTATATTACGATTAGATCCATGACAAGCCGTTGACAACTTCTTCACATAAAATTCGGCTCGAGGTAAACCTTCGGTGGACATCGCTTTTGCTGTGTACGGTATAGCATCAACCATGTATTTTGTAGAATTGTCGCACATTAAAAATAAAAATACTCAGAAAAACAAAATACTATCACTATTCAATCAAAAAACAATCTATCATGCATAGAACGGTATGCGAAAAAATCCGAAGACCAAAGCTAAACTATCGTAATTACTACGAATGACTTGTAGCTGAGCTGAAATGACAAGCCACAGCAGTACAAAACGATGACTAATGCGTAAGCATACCACAGTAAGGCACGAAACTGGTTGGGCAAGTCTATTAACACAGAAAAAGGCGAGTAGCCAAACAATAACAAAATGCACTCGTAATTTTTACTATGGATTAGCTTTCTAGGGTTAAACTCTGTGAAAATATCATCTTTGAATTTATTATAAATACGTGGATATAGAGTAGGTCTCTTTTCTAATCATATTGGAATTCATTCATGAATAAACTTGTAATAAGTAACAATAAGCTATTTCCTGTAGCTGTACCATCAAATTGTTTATAAAATTCATTATTAAATTTAAAATAATTGTTTCGTGCAACTTTCAGTGAGTTTAACATATGGAATATACAATTGCTAGGATTTTCATATTAAATCTTGTAAACACATTTCAGTGAACCTCAATTAGTTTCAACTTTCTAAGTAGAGAAAGCCTATATCTTTATACATGGACTAAGATCAGTCAGTACATATTCTAGCTGACTGGGATTCCATGAAACGCATTCATCAGGATTAATATAAAAACCCTAGGAACAGAATTAAACCGTGATATTTTATACATGAATGAAATATTCAGTGTAAACATTATTGTATTGCAGTAAATTGAGGTTATATTTATTAACCACTATTTATGACTGCGATATTTACAATAACTTTTTTTTAATTGGGATGTTTTAAAATAATATATATGAATATCAAACGACCTTCGCCAACGCCGATCTGAAACTGAATAAGTTGTAACGAAATATTTACCAAAATAATGGTTTATTTTAAAAACATCTTTCGATCTTACCTTTCTTATTATTTTTTACCATTTTAAAATAAATTTAGATATATCGTGTGTAAACTATATTTTATTTATTATTTCTATTCTTATCACTTCCTAAACTAAACTGAAGTTAGGTTACAATATTACAATTATCAACTATAATTATTATACAGTACATCTTACTACATCACATGTGTAAAACATTAATGACAAGAGCATAGAATAACCGTGGTATAGATTTAGTTTTCGTAAAGGGCATTGCCTCTTATATCACCGAATGAATATTTTATTCTTTTTATTTTCTCAAGATTCTCTACTAATCTTAATTTTGCATTTATTTTAGCCCAGATTGTAGATACTAGTTTATAAAAATTCTCTAATCTCTAATTTTTAATTATGTAAAACGAAATGTGATTTCTCAATTTAATTATAATATTACCTTAATTTTATCAACTTTGCTTTATTTATTTCTAAAAATTTGATACGATTTTGGTATAGGTAGAAATTTTAATTTAAACACTACAACTCCCATGTTAAAAGTTGATAAATTCATACATCTCATGAAACGGTTATCCTCATTTAAACACAAAGTGTTATTGTAGCCATGTATTTACATATAAGCATAAGTATAAGTATATATGTTAAACTAGTAGTTCAAGTTAGTTATGGTATCAAATTACATATTTTAATTAATGTTATTTTTCTATAATATTCACAGTTTGCGTATAATAACTTCCAATGTTTATTGTAAATTCAATAACAAATTGATTTCCACGAAATATAGATAACTTTTTCTGTAGCTATTTCTTATTACAACTACATTTGGTATTGACATTATGTAGTGGGAATTTTGTATTTTCTTTTTTTCCCTACCTGCGTATAAACTGAGATTTTTTTAGCATTGTTGTGATAAAATGGCCAAAAATGTTTGTATTCATATTTAGTACATTACGAATAAGTTTATTCCTGTATTGAAGATAACAAAATCTACATAAAAGAATGTAACCTCAATTTTCGCGGTTTCATTTAAGATTTAAAACGTTTAATATTGAGTTAAATTTCGCTAAAAATGTCCACTGAAACAAAAAATATCATATCTCATGCTTTTTTAGCAGTATCATCAGGATGGGCTTTAAGCCAGTGTTTGGATTTACCTTTTGCTGCTGTTGGATTTGGTATATATTTGGTTAATGGAGTATTAGGAGTGGCTGCTCAAGGTAAGGTTTCAAAAATTAATTTTGTATTTCTTAAACTTTTATTGGGATTCAATGTATTGCTATTAAATAGCTACCAGTTTCTTTTGTTTCTTGTTAGTAGAACATTAGTAACAAGATTTATTACTTTTAAAATTTGTTACTTTTATTAAATATATGTAACCTACCTAACCTATTTATTATATGCTTATAGAAGCTCATTAAATGGATTTTTCATTTAATTGAAAAGTATTCATCAACACCCCAGAAGTAATTGATAATGTAAACAAAATATATGTACTTGGTGAGAGGTCTTGAGTAACATGAGAAAAATTAGTCTTAGGGTTAGTGAAGTGGGAAGGGAATTTATAAATGGGAATATTTCCAGGGAACTTCCCAAAGGCTTTATAGGTTCCCAAAATGAGGGAATTTATAGAATAAGCTAATTTAAATGGGGGTTATTTTGTCTTAAAATTGTTTTGAAACCTTAAATGCTTCTAAATGATCAATAACAAAGCTAAATAATAAAAAAATATTATGATATACCATGGCAAAAACTTTTATTTTAACCGTGATAAAAATTTGAGAGCAGACTCTTTGTTGATAATGAGACCGAGACCCAAAATCAATTTCATTATAAGCTCAATAATACCTGATGATATAAGTTTTGAAGAATAGCAAGTTAAGTAGCTAATTTATTCATCAAACATATTATTAAAATTAATTTATTTTTATGGTTGAATTGAAATGTTTCAAACCATTTCTGTTTTTCCTAATAGTGAAGAAATTAAAAGGTTAATTCAGTAAGTTCTAATGACCTATTAGTAATTTGGGAGTATTTCGCAATATTTTATAACAAATATACAAGAATTTGTAATAGGTTTAAAAATTTGATCATTTTCTTTGATACTCTAGTATCAATAGTGATCATGTGATGAAGGAATCATGTGGTATTCAATAGCATTTAAAGATGAAAACAGTCACTTTACTACTAAAATAAACAACAAGTATCACAATTTTATGTGAAGGACTTAGACCTAAATAGCTTTTATTTTTTAATATAACTCTTTATAAATTGATGTACGTGCTCATATTAATAGATTTTAAAAAGCTAAGGGATTTAAAAAACCTATTCATATAAAAGAAATTCATAAGCTTCCATAAATTCCCAGGAATTTTGGAAATATTCCCAGCAATATTCCCTGGGAATTTTCCCTAAAGTATAAATTCCTGGGAATTTTACATCACTACTTAGGGTTCATTACTCAAGTTTAAAATTTATACAAAAAGACAAAAGTAGTTTTATTTTTATCACAAAAATGTTTTTAAAAATCTTGTTTTTTAATAAAACAGCTTTGTTTAGTAAGGATAATAATAATACGGTAATTGTGAGAATTTGGGACCACCTGAGATTAAAATAGAAAATTCTTCTAAAACATTATCCCAACTTTAAATTGCTAAAAAAATAACTTTCCATGTAAAATTTAAAACAATTGTTCTGCATATTGTCCTAGGACGTGTTTTTGAACAATTTTGTATTTTAATCTCAGTTGGTCCCAAATTCTTGCAATTACCAATATAATATCTAGTACAACTATGAAAGGCAATATATTTAATAACTGAAATATGTATAATAGAGCTGGGAAGAGTGGGGATAGATTTGAATGAACGAAAACAAAATAAAGTTCGCTTTGATAAGTCTGTTTGTTGACAAGTGCAGTTACCTCCATTTTGGTATACCTTTTTGCATCACTGCATTGTACAATGAGGCTGTGTTTCACTTTTAATGCAGTAAACATTTCCTTAAACATTTGTAAATATTTTTTTTTAAAGCAAATCAATCCTAACTGGATAATTTATAGCTATATTCTAATATAGTGCTCTGTTTTATAAAAAGTAGCCTATGATTTTATAAAATTGTGTCTTGCAAATTTATTTTTCTATATTTTAAATATTTTTGGGGTTTGACACCAACTTCTAATATTTTTGAATGTTTCAGAAGAGATTCTGCATCACCATGTACAATTTTTTGATATTTATTTCCTGTGCTTACGTGTACGATTTTAGTAAAAAAAATTATCCCGGCTGATGCAGAAAGTCATCAGGGATACAAAAAAATTATTACTACTCTCACTCATTCCCCAAAAATTATAAATTTTGGAAAATTATAATTCCCCCCTATAAGTGGTGCTAATTAATAGTGCTGGTAAAAATGCAAATTGCCCACCTCCCAATACATTGCATATAAAATTAATCAAAAACATATCCTGAAGTTATATTGATAATTATTGTTTGTAATTACCACGGAAGGTTAATTTTATATACCTATGAAATATCCAGTCAGGATAGATTTGGTAGTAATTTTATACGTTTAACCAAATCTACACATGTAAAGCTAGAATAGAGATCACGTGACGTCACCTTGCAAAAAGTATTACTCCGCGAAAGTAGATGTCTAATTAGGTAATGTTTTATAAATGTACAGCCAAATCTATCCTGACTAGACACTCTTCATGTATATTTTAATATACATACTGAGGGTAATGACATACATATCATTAGCCTACATTAAAAATATAGATATAGAGTAATGAATACAATTACAACCAAATCTATCTTAACTAGAGACTTTATAGGTATATTTAAATATAGTAATCACTTTAACAATGATAATGTGATTAATTAAGATTCACCGAACGTAATGGAGTAAAAAATTCAAAAGTTTAAATATATGTACATACGTAGTACAGCGCGTCGTTGATACGCGGACTTAGTTCTTCATACTACTCAACACTGAGAGTTTTCGTAATTTTTTTTCCTAAAATCGTACTCTTGGGCACGAGTAATGAAAACCAATTTTTTGCCAATGGATCATGTCCAGAATGCAAATAATTACAAAATTAAATTAATTAAATCATGATTTAAATGAATATTATTTTTTATGAATAAAATAATATAGATAAATAATTAAAATCTATTTAATTGAAGTATGTAATATTTAAATATGGTGAATTTGTATGGGCTCAGATATGTAGAGCCCGTAACTTTATAAAGCTAAAAACATTTTATGCAATTCCACTATAGTGTTAGTTATACTCAGCTGTCATTACAATGAAGCATATACTAGTTATTGGTGATTAGTTGAGAGACAAACTTGCCAAAAATGATGTTTGAGAAAGTGTACAAATGGTGTTAAGGAATGATGCAGCAGCAATTAATTTGTGTTTATTTTTAAAATTTTGTGTAAAGAATAATGGTAGGAAGTGATAAAAAAAGTATTTTCATATATTATTTTACTTGATACAATGAGAATGGTAATATGGAAATATTTGTGTAGTTTTTTTCTAGTCTAATTAATTTTGAGGTATTGCATACAAACATTGTATACACCTTGTTTTTTAAATTTGTTTAGACTTTTAGATATGTTATTTAAAAAATACATTCTAATAAAAAAAAGATATTTTAAATGTTTTCAAACCATAGATAGTGTTTGATATTTAAAAATATATAACCTCATATATAAGCCATCATATTCGAAAATTGAAAACTACAAAAATTATATATTTTTGAATAAAAAAAACATAAACTATATAAATGAGAGTACTATATAGTTCTGTTCCTACAAGGGTCCAAAAAAGTAATAGCCAATTTTAGACTAAATTACTATTTATTAATTTACCGACTTTATGATTACTATTATTTAAACACTTGATATTTATAAAAGTCTGCAAAACACTTATAAACTACTAAGCTCACTTTAAGTCTACTTATACTTAGCATGCGCTGTCACTGAATGTCACTCTACAATATTGTCCATTGCGATATTACGCTACATTACTCTATTGTTACATTACAACAGCTATAAAGTATCTTATATGTTAGTTTGTTTATAGAAGTTAGGATAGGATTGGTTGCAAAAAAAAAATTACAAATGTTAGCTAGCATTGTTGGTCTTAAGGTAGGTCCTGTATATATTGTTTAATTAAAGACTAGTGAAAATTGAGGTAACTTGTTCAATTTGTCAAATGCTTAGTTTATTGTAGGTAACTTAATTTTTCCCTGCTTCTAACCAAATATCTCTTAGCTGGGTTAGTCTGAAGCCATATTTCAATGTAGCTATATAGTAACGTGATACACACTGCAGTACTACCTGAACAGTTACTTCATTAAAAAATGTTTTTGGGAGATTGTTTTCATTTATGTAAATTAAAACTATTATTTATGCCTTGACAAAATAAAATTTATTTTATACACAATACAGTAAACTCCCGATTATCCGTGGACGGATTAACCGGTTTGCGGATTATCCGAGGTCTGCCATTGTTTTACAAATATCCAATTTTTATTCCAATCAGATTCATGTGTTTGAATTTCCAAACGGTGAATTACGATGTAAATACATATAAGGCTTAATAGAAGTTAAGATGAAGGGAATAGATATGTAAATATGTACGTACAAATTTTTACATTGAAAGGGAAGCATCCCGATGCATGCCAACGAAATAAAAGGGGCGAGCAGACTACTGTATATAAGAGACAATGACAAAATGCTTGGACGCCCGCAAACCTAATGTGTATCATAAGATTGTAAACAAATGTCAGCTAATCTCGGCTATAAATAGTCTAGGACGTGACATATGCATTATCCATGTCTGTCATATACATTATCAATCTTTATGGCTTTGTGACACAAGTAGACACTGTGCGACAAAATGGTTCTCAAAAAACTTAGATCGCACATTAAAGCTAAATCAATGCTCACACAAAAACAGACGAAAGTGACAGATTTTTTTCTTAAAAAGTGAAAGTATTATGTGTAAAGTAAATTACATATGTACATACATACTTACTTACTTTTGACATATACTTATGTACGTATTGTAAATAGTTAGACATATAAATGTACGTGTTGTAATCTGTCAAATACATGGACATTTTAAATTATTTTCTGTATTTATTTTGTCCTCTGAAGATTATTTGTGAATTGCATTAACCGGGGTCATTATTTGTGTAACTTATGGTATAATAATCGATTATCGATAGTTTTGCGTATTCACTGTTCATAGCGGATTATCCGGGGAATTCGTTATCCGGTGTTGCTGGGCACCCTATTCCACGGATAATCGGGAGTTTACTATATACAAAAAATACTAAAATTAACACTACAGGGAGGGAAAACAAATACATCACAATACCATACAGATACAGAACATCAAATAAAATAGCCCACAAATTAAAAAAAAAAAAAAACAGAATATAAAATAGCATACAAAATTAATAACAAACTACAATACAAAATATAACACGATACCAACAACAAAGATAAACTACAAGCACCAGGCGTATACAAATTAAACTGTACAAACTGCACAAAATTCTACATTGGACAAACAGGTCTCAGCTTCAAAGAAAGAGTCTAAGAACACACTAGCTCAGCATTTTACAACCACACAAAAGAAACAGGACACAAATACACAGACATTTACCATAACCTATAAATCTTACACATCAACAAAAAAGGACCTCATCTCAACACACTAGAACAATATGAAATTTACAAACCCACAAAATATAAACATATTAAAGGAACAAACCCAATATAACTCTTTGGTAGTATAAATATAAAAAAATAAATGACAAATACATTTATATTTAAAACATCTTAATTCCATACACCTAAAGCTGTCATGCATTATCAAAACAGAAAGAAACAACCCCTTAATTTTCTTGACCTAAAAATTACACTTACAGATAAACAAACGCACAGAAATTTAACATATACTGCAAATTCACCAATTCCTCACTACACGTATATACCACTTTTCATCATTTTTCAAACCACTCTCACCATCACAAACTAAACGATTACAACAACATTATATATCCCTTAGAAAAAAAACACCACCAAGAAATAAAAACCATAAAACATATAGCACAATATAGAGAGAAAAAAACACCACCAAGAAATAAATACCATAAAACATATAGCACAAAATAATAGATACAAGCACAACAATGAGTGATAAGCTATATAGGTTACTAAAAAAATTAATTCAGTAACCAAACATTAAAAACCAACTTATCAAACCCACAAAATATATAACACTACCTACAGATCATAAAAACTCATAAACTAACCAAACATTTCCTAAAAATAATTGCAAAATATGTCTATTTCACTCACATTACCCTCAACAAACAATTTAAACACTACATCATCAACAAAGATATTAACTCCATAGCCTTGACATCAAACCCTTAAAAAAAACCTATTATCACTATATACCTACTTCCATCCTAACCTAACACAAACAAGAGGTTTGTTGCGGTCTGAGTTGACAATGGGTTACTACTCCTGAAACAGCCATCCTCATTAAACAAAAAAGAAGTGCTAATATAGGCGAGAGCAATATTAATGTGTATGTTCATGAGCTTTAGTTTAAAACTAGTAGAAAATTGTGAAGCTCCTGATAATAATATATTACATTGGTAAAAAGCTTCGAGCAAATATAAATCTGAAGAACTATTTATTAGGAATATACTGTGGTTGAATTTAATAATAAATACACAAAAACCTCTTAACCACAAACTTTCTTTATTTTACCCTTATGTACATTTCAGTTACCAAGTAACCATCCTCAGAGGAATAACATACAAACAAAGAGTCTTTTTGTGTATTTATTATTAAATCTGAAGAAAATTGAAGATGGTGTCATTCATTGTACATAATTGAGAATAATGTCACAGTTAAAGACTTTTCTTCTTAAAATTATATTATCTTTTTATTTAATCACTTTTACATTAGTTTACGATTATCCGAACTTTAATTTTGTAAATTTTTAAAAACTTACTAAGACAGAACGTTTTTGATCGCTCTGTGGTAATCTTCATCAGTGTCGCCACGGAGCGTTCGAAAACGTTCTATCTCAGTAAGTTTTTACAAAATTAAAGTTCAGATAGTCATAAACTAATGTAAAAGGGATTAATTAAGTATCACCGAATGTAATGGACTACGAAATTGAAGATTATATCATATTTCTTTTAAAATTTAATTATTTTCATGGCCATACAAACAAGTTTTCTTTATTCTCAATAAATTAGGTTCACATTTACAATAATCTTCAACTTGACTTTAATGCATTATTGGTCAAGGTTGTAATTTTAAATATGATTTTAAAAAAATTATCAATATAATGTGTCACACACACACACACACACACACACCACAATTAAGTAGATTATGATTTTAATTCAATGTTAAAAATTTATTTTCAATGTTTGTGTATTTCTTAACAAACAAATTATTGTAACAAAAAATTAAAACAATTTTCATTTAAAACATTAAAATTTTCAAACTCTTACATTTGGACTTTTGGATTAGACTAGTTAAAATTAATTTGAATAAAATTTTTACTATGTGAATTAACAAATACTATTATAGACATTTTTAATAAAATTAATGGAAGAAAAGCCTTAGTAGTTTATAAGTAAAAGCGCCTTAAATAAATATTTGTTTTCTTTCAGGTATAGCGTGGCACAGTTTGGAATTATATAAAATATATAGCAGTATTTTCCGCTTCACTTTAATAGTAATAATACCTTTAATTTCCACTCAGCTCTACATTTTAAATGGATTTTCAAAGGAGACAGCATTGTTACATTTTATTTTCCCAATTTTATACATAGTTGCATTACAGTTCATTCATTCAAAACGTTCTTGGTTGCTGCTTCAAATATTTCAAGCAGCATCTTTAATATCTTTGCTATATATAAGTCTAATTACCAACCGTTATTATGGTGTATCTACTGTAGTTAGTTATATAATATCATATTTTGTAATTGGAACAACAGGTATGATACAGAGTATCCCTTCAAAGGATTTATTCAACTTTTCTATTATATTTTCTAATTTTTTTACAGTTAAAGCACTTAGAGGACAATGAAATCGTTCAAGCAGTTATGAACATCATTAATTTAAAACAGTTTTAATCTCTCACTCAAAATATATTTCTATCCTATAAAACATATTAAAAATCAGTTTATAGACATATATTTTTTTACTGCACCACTTAAATGTTGTGACCAGTTAGTAAAATTAGTGTTAGGAATTTTGTATAAGTATTTAAATTCATATTGATGTTCACAGTTGTGTGTCTTGATAGATTATATTTAATATACTACTATTCAGTATATTATTGCTTTTACAGCACTAATATTAAATATATTAATTTATGAGACAGACTAAAAAAAATTTTATGTGCTAATTTTAACTATAAAATTAATATAATAAATTTAATTTTGGTATTGCTCTATTCTGAAGTAACTGAGGACCTTGAAATTCAGAAAACTAAATCTCATCAGAAATAATCTAAAACATAATGAGACGAATACATTGTATTTCTGTAATTTACAATACATCTTATGCATTTAATATCCACTAATGTTTTTTGTAGTATCAAAAAAATTAATGTTATTGATCATATATTTAACAATGCAAAACAAGTAGATGTCTGTTGTACTAGCTAAAAAGCTAAAGAATAAACTATGGATTTTATACAGTTTATTCGATAAAAAAAATCTTTAAACTCTTAGCAGTACTGTGTCCACTGGAATTTCAGTATTTAATAGCAACACATTAAAACCAGATTTCGGCTTGATAATTTTTTTAAAGCGATATATAATGCATTGTATTTAAATCCTAGGAGATCAACCCAAATAAATTCAACATAACAGATAAGTTTACCTCTAGAGGACTAGCAGGCTTACTTACTCCATTTAATGAGAATGCAGCATCAAGAAATCTTTAGGTGAAACTTTTACAATAATTACTATTCTCAAAACTTGTTTATATTTTTTTGCCATATGACGAGATTGATATCTTGTACAATTGAAGAATATATTTATATCAGTGCCTGCGTTAGCGGAATATCCATTAAACATTAAAATTTATTTACCAGTTCTTTTGCACATATCTGTCACCATTCCAAACAAAAATATTCTTTAGGCTGTTAGTTTTCTATTAGCAGGCAATGAATATTGGTGATTCTACCGGACTGAAGCATTAGATATAGTTTTTAGTCACTTGATTCCCGTTCTAAAGTGGGGAATGAAAGTCTACTAAAAAAAAAGAACCATGCTGCAAAGGTTTCACTGAATCAATTTAATACAAACGGCTAGAGCTTGCCTTGATCTTACTAAGTGAAGGGAGAGGAGAGGAATGCTGGTGGTAAAAATGGGAATGGGAATTAACAATCAGCAAGATGCAAAGTTGTGGGAAAAATTTTGAGAGCCTGTACCAGTGTGATACACTGTGCCTGGCGCTTAATTATGCATATTTATAAGTGTATAATAATATTTTTGAAAGGGGCAATATTTGTTGTTTCTAAGTTTTTGTGTAAGAAATTCATAATAATATTATTTTTTTTTAGTATTTAGGGTTGTGAATTATCTGGGAAAATAATACTTTATATAAGTTTATTTGGTTTGGTTAGGCCTGATTGGGATTCTGAATAATTACTTGACCTGTATACTTCGAATCACAGGTAGGCAGGGAGCAATTTCGTTCATCTGTGATATTTGAAAAAAAAATACAATATATTTATATAATGTATATAAGTAATAAAAACCATTTTATTTTCAAATGTTTTTAATTTTCATTAAAACAATTGTTTGTACATGGCTTTTTTAATCATAATTCATTTGATATTTAATGTTTAATTATGTAACATGCTTATGATACCTTAATACTTTGTTTTGTAACAGTAATTGAATAAGTGTTTGAAGTAGTATTTCGATTAGATTTTAGACTTTTATGTTTATATAGTTCCTCAACTCTTTTATTGTTTATATAAGAGTATTACATTTTTTATCTGTGAACAAAGTACCTGATGTCTAAGTTTTGAAAACCAAAATAATTATATAAAATTGTAATTGTAGAAAATTGTAAAAATTTACTGGTAAGAATATTTATGCATACTTATATAATTTTAGGTTTTTATTGTTTAACACTGGAGTAGACACATAACAAATGAGCATGGAATGGTCACATGGATTACTATTTTAATCCATTTTGAAATGTTTTGATTTCATATAAATTAAATTTTTAAAAAAATTCTAAAAATTATGATAAAAAATAAAATTACAGTAAACTTCTTTACAACGTATCCTGTTAAACCAGTTATCACCTATAATGAACTGTGTCTTGAAGATAATTCATGCCCAAACTGCTAACCACATAAACAAGCTCCACATAGCCTACACAGGGGTAGTGCCTACTAAACAGCTGCTGAAACGATTGCTTATAACTTCTGTCAAGTAGTATTCTCTCTAAAAATGATGCAATAGTATAAATAGAAAGTATAAATATTACCAATAATTATAATACTAATTTAACAACTGCATGCTATGTTTGTTGTAAAAAAAACTCTTCACTAACCTCATTCCAAGCAGCTGTACCCCAATGGTCACTGACTTAAAATGTCATATGTGTTTGTTAAAACTACTTAAAGTGAAACAAAAGAATTGTAAATAGTGTAGACACTCAGTAATGTTTATAATAATAACTTATCAAGTGTTGACCTAAGATGTATAAAGAAATACTTCTCTACACAGCTGACTACACTGACAGAAAACATTACTTTTTACCAAATGTCCTCAAAACGCTTACAACATCTATTTGAAAATTTCTAAGTAAGAGAAAAAAATATTCATTATCGCTGTTATTTAATTTTTCTTTTTAAACTTTCAGTTTATTTCTTTTCATTAACTTTTTACAGTTCTATTTGTATTTTAGCCACTTAAAACTCTTAGCCCCAATTAGTCTGTTATAAAGACTTTCTGGTGAATAACAGTAAGTTAGCTATGAGTAGTAACGATCTAATTTTTCAATACGTTCGTTAGATGACAATTAAAAAAGCCCATTAAAGTTAAAAAAATACAAGCAAAAACTCTTAATATTAAAAAAAAGTAAGATACAAATAATATAGATAAACATGTATTTCCGTCTTTGCTTAAATCAACCTTAGAACTTGACAGATATTACTCTGTATACTTGTTGCAAACATCTGGATTACTATTGTAATTTAGACAGAGTATAAAAAATGATAGAATTTCAATGCGTTTAGTTTAAGTGTTTGCTGCTTCACGGAAGGCAATGCTTATATGAAGATAAAAGGTAGATGAAGGTTCAAGGTTGTAAGTGTTGCCAACACATATTCGCAACAAAAACCTTACTCCTGGATTACAGTAGTAATCTGTGCAACACTTCCAGTGTTAAACATATATTAAACAAATATGTTTAATTATTAGACTGTTATAAAATATTTAACCTAGACACACACATATGTGAACTTTACTGTATGCAAATTATGTGAACAAAAATAGGAATTTTGATGTCTTGGGTCTGTAAACATGTGATCACATGTTTCCCTCTTTTTTCCGTGTGTTATATTTTGTGGGTTGCTTGTTTTGATGGTCCATTGTATTAGAGACAAACATTAACGTTGGCTGTATTTTTTTGTGATCAATCTTTAAATCATTTTAACATGGATTTAATACCCAGATGAGGATTATGTATCATTACTCTTCATGAAAATACCTCTCTCTCTCAAAACGTGAAATTGCTGCAAGATGCAAAGTAAGTTTAGGTAAGATCAATAAAATTTTTAAAAAATGAGACAGGTTCAGTTTTACTTGTGAAAGGGTCATTGTAGTAAAAAGCATGCTTCAAATGCCAGAGTAGGCATTTATTATGAGATATAATTAAATAAATCCTTGTAAGACTAGTTTCAAGCTTAAAAAAAGACTTGTTATATGTTTTGTATATGATTAAAAAATCTCTCCCACACTGTTGGTAGCTTGACGTTAACCTAGGCAACAAATAGAAAAACAACTTTTAACTCTTGTCATGATGAAAAAAATTGTTTAATCGGAGGGAAAATATAAAAATTAAATAGTTGACAACTAGTAAAAGATCATGTTCTCTGATAAAAGCCTCTTCTTTTTCAAACAATGAAAGTTCAGTATCTTTGAAGATCCATGAGACAAAAAGGTTTCCCTGAAATACATTTATCAGTTTGTAAAACATCCCACAAAAATATGTTTCACTTATATGGAGGGGGGATTAGGATCCCTTGCCACTGTTGATGGCATGATTAACAGTGACAAATATATAGGTATTTTAAAGATAAGTGTTGTTTGAGGTTTAAACCAACTTGATGTTGATAGAACAGCTTTTCTGCAACAAGATCTTACCACCTGGCATGTGTCAAAAAAACTGAAGGGCTCTGTGAATGAACATGGTATTTTAGTTTTAAACTGAAAAGTTAGCTCATATAACAATGAGCGCTATGGAAAATATTTTAACAATTGTCATGTTTAAAATTAGAAATTGTGACTGCAACAAAAGCAAAACCTCTTTTCAGCCTAAATCCATATACTTTTAAATATTTTAAACTTGCCTATAGTAGCACTTACTTTGCTTGTTGAGGACGGCCGTTTCAGGAGATGTGTCCCTTTGTCAACTCAGACCGTAACCGTTACAGTCTGAGTTGACAAAGGGACACATCTCCCGAAACGGCCGTCCTCAACAAGCAAAGTAAGTACTACTATAGGCAAGTTTAAAACATTTAAAAGTGTAGTGATTACTAGTAGCTCACGCGAAGATGGAATCAACAAATGCTAAATCCATATTTGGTTCCATAAGATTATCTTAAAATTATCCCTAAAAAATTAATTGAATCAATTGTCTAATAGGTAAAACCTGGTAATAGAAGCAAAGGGGGAACACACTAATTATTAAAAGTGATTTGCTTGTTGACACTTGTAATTTTCTGTAGTAAATTAATTTTGTATACCTTTTTCCACATAAATGTTTTCACATTATTTTTTGCAATGGTCTATGTATCTGTGTGTGTGTTTTATATAGATAATGTATATATAACATGTATATTGTGTAATTGTAGTGTACTTTATATTTAGCTTTAAAAATAAATCTACCAAAAGTGCCTTTTCAATTAACTAATACTTTATAAATATGTTTCATTAAAATACAAATATTCGAAAGACAATTGGTCTTCATGACTTTAAGAATAAGACTGAAAATTAGGTGTTCTTTGTTTTCTTTTTCAACACTATTATTCTTGTTAAATGAACATGTGTTTTTACATCACAGAAATTAATAATGAACTGTAGCACAATCCATATGTAAATAATAAATGCAATTTAAATAAAAATTTCTGTGACTGATTTATATATTAATTATGTTAAACTGAAAGTGTATGTACGGTCTTATTACACTCAGTATTTTCTTATTTTTTTATAAATAATTTGAATTAATATTGTAGGCAGAAAATATATATATATATATATATATATATATATATATATATATATATATATATATATATATATATTTGTTTTCAAATCAAGCTTGAATTAAAAATATAGTTTATTAATGTATAAAGTTTTGTAAATTAGTTTATATATGATATTTGTATTTCATTTGTTTATAATTTATTCACATATTTTGAATACTTTAATAATTTATTTTATATGTCATTTTAATTTTGGTTGTATTAAATTGTTTTGTTGACCTGTACTCATCAATGTACTAATAATTCTGTATCTGTATAACATAATAAAATATGATGAATTTTTAATGATACAAGATTTGCTGTTCCATTCTTTTTAATTAAACCTTAAAAATTTACCCTAAAAAGTGTAATTGAGACTTATTGGATAGTAAAAAATACAGGCTGTTCTGACCCTTCCACAAGCCATGTGGCAACATTGCATTTTTGGCCACCTACCCAATTGTGTCCAGTGGACTTTAAACTAGTTCAGTTTCATTGACTGAAACATTTCAGAAGTTAGTGGTTTCAAATAATGAGATTAAATCATTAAAATTGTAAATTAAAAACCTCAAGAAAATGACATGATATCAAGTTTAGAAATTTACTATTTATACAAAAATTAAAACATTTGAGTTATGTTTACTTTAGATATTTTAACTATCCTTCCTTGTTTTATAAAAATAAAACTAATCTCATTAATCATTTGATCTTTTCGCTCTTTTTTTACAAACATAAAACTTTAACAGTGACCGTAATTGATTTCAGGCATTCATGAACTGCAAGTTAGTGTTCTGAAAGTTTCAAATGCCTTAAGTTTGGCCTTTTGTATCCCGCTGTTTGCCACTGAAATGTATCATTCTCAAGATTCCTATATTGAAATGGCATTTGTACATCTGACAATACCTGGGATATATCTAGTTAAAACATTTTTTCATGGAACACCCATTAACTATGTTTTGTTTGACATTGTCAATGTACTTTGCATTTACTCTATCTTGTTTATAAGTTTCACAGGGTCATCTAATTTTGGGATTGTTTTTTCAATTTTACATGTTGTGTCGCACTTCATAATACACTTTAAACTAATCTCTTTCAACTTGAATAGTCAAAGTCTTCAGTGTGTTACTTCAGGCCTTATAAACTTATACTTAGCAAAAAAAATGCCAAAATTAAAGCAACTACAAAAAATATAATTTTGATTTTGTTCGTATTAAAAAGTTTATTACTTACGTTTATATTCAGAAATAAATACCTTGATTGAAACATAACAAATTTTACTTTAAATGAGTTACAAAAAGATATTTTTTTTTGTGCTTGAAATCTTGCATATTTTATTTTATCTTTATACTGGCTAGTAATGTAAAGATTCATTCTTAAAACAATAACTTTTGCCACTTTAATACAGTAGCAAAAATAAAATTGATAGTTTGTTGATTAACATGTTCGCTGCGAAAGGCCTCTAGCATAAAGTACATAAGGTGCTAATTTTTTTAAAAATTTAATCTGATGGTTTTGCTTTAGAAATAATAGAATATGACAATAAAAATTAATTTTGAACCTTAAAAATGGAAAAAATACAGCCGCAATTTGCGAGAGTCCTATGATTATCAGTATTTTATTTTTCATGTTACAGAATTAACATTTGTAACTGTAATAAATAATAATGTCTGAAATAATAAACGTTATTTTGTGAAATAAAGCTACAAAATTGCTTTAAAAATATTTAATAAAAATTATATAACAATTTTTGCGGTCCTGTATGAATCAGTATGAATGATTTCAGTTCAGTCATTGACAACTCTTTCCAGTTATTTATTCTTGATTATGGCATGAGATTTGGTTTAGCATACACATCTCATGCATAATTATTAGTAACTTTCCCAATATTTTCCAAAAATATGTCTTCAAGCAGTAGTCTGAACCAGTCACAGGGTGGATTTTCTCCTGCGAATGGAACGATAAATTTACTTTCCTTTGTAAACGGAAAGTTGCGAAGGCCTAATGTACTAGGTGCCCATTGAGGATTATGGATTTCTTCTTCCAAATCGAATTCAGAAAGTTCTTCGCGATCGTAATCTGCATATTCTTCAGCTGGATCCAGGTCACTGACATAGCGGTCGTCATCGGTTACCTCAGACTCCACATATTCCAAAGCCTCATTTGTTCCTAGTACACTCTATTGCACCATTGGTATTAAATAAACCGTCCTTACAAGTCTCGGGCACATCTTCCATGTCGGGAACTATGTCATACACAGCCACGGTCATGCAAAAAACTTTCACTAACACTACTGACACAAAAATGGCGGGTAATCTTAACCAAACTAAAACAAACATCCGCCATATGCTACCTTGGAGCTGCAACACTCAACTAAGTCTCTTGTACAACGCTGGGGTAGATAACAACATATCCGAATAAAATGCTAACTGTCTCTGATCGGAGACAGCCGCATCCAACTGGCGATTTACCCTTCTCTGATCAGAGAAGGCCGCAGTGAACGTGTAAATCATCTTGATTTCACTGACTGTATTCATATGAATAATTTTCTCATAACTCAGTGATAAATCTATAGCAACATCCTGTACTGACAGATTTTCGAAACTATTGTTTCAGCTTAGTGAGTTAATATAGCATTTCATTTAGTTACAAAACAATTACGAAAAAGTTGATAGACTTAATTAGAAGGTTACAGATAGATCATTTGTTAGCTTGATTGAAACTAACAGTACATTTTACATAAATCTGAAACCTGGGATATTGAAGGGGTTTATTCCCTCAGTATCAGGTCTCAAATAGTGAACTAGACAAAACTAGTTCTGAGAAAGGGTCATAACACCTTGGTATATCTTGAGGGATAGGACTATAGGTGTATGCTGTACTAAATTCCAAATTATATACTTATAAAATTTTTAAGGTTTAGACTTAATTCATCACATAAAACTTTAATGTTATAACAAATTTATGTAATTCATCTCTAGTCTTAAGTAAGATCATTTTCTGCCATTTTAAGTATTATTTTATAAGATTAAAACTTATTTTCAGATTTCATAAGCTCTTAACATAAGTAAACTGTAAAATACAATACTAGCTACATAAGCACCAAATAGAGACAATGTATAGTATGGAAGCTAGGCGCAAAAGTATTTATAAAAATCTTATAAAAATTTATGTAATATTATAATTCTAATAATTGTAATATAATGCTCTAAAGCATTCTAGATTACCATAAAGGTATTTCTGTACTTACTGTTTTTAATTTCCCCTATCTTCTTGTTTTTACAAATTTTTTAGATTTATTTTGCAATAATTTTCCTTATATTTAGCATTAAAAAAATAAATTATAAGGGTTGAGTATGCACTGAAAGTGTAACACATTTTGACTTATGATTGTTTTGGGGGGGGGGGGTCTTGGAGATGACCAAAACATGTCACTCTCCAAACATGTGCACAACTTGAGGGGGAAAGGGCTTAGTACCGGGGAGGTGTGTTCTATGAAAATGCTCAAATCTCTTAAACAAAACATGATAAAAACATGGTGTAAACGTTATTAAAAATTCCATACTTTATGTATATTTTAAATAGATATGACGATTTCATAGCTATTAAACTATATTATACCAATAATAAATACGTGTTCATAATATTTCATCACTCATCAAATTGTATTTATTTCAAATTATTCTGTATACAAGGATTCCAAAGTAGTGCGACACTGCAACCCTGGAAAGGACACATATTGAGAGATTAGAGCAGCCAGGATGGTTACTTTGTGTTGAGAGTTTTTTTAGAAAAACTATACACCATTCTACTTATTAAAGAACCATAAAACTTTTAACTATTCTCTGATACTTTATTGTTTTGGTTTTTAATTTGAATGTCTATAAAAAAATTGTAACTTTGATATAGCACTATGTTTGTTTTTCCAAGAAAAAATTACAGTGGAAAAAATTAGAAGTATCTCAGAAACAACCATTGCATTGCAATCACTCAGATAAAAAGTAAAAAAACAATTCTTTTGAGCTGGATAAGTTTTTGAGTAATAAATCAGCAATAGCCAGTGATTTTGGCAATTTCAGTCTTTTCTTTCATATCATTCTTTCTTTATGCAAGTAGTTGGCAAGATAGAAAAATTATTGATTATTCAGAACAAAGTGCATATCAATTATATGGATTTAAATTATTTAATAGTAACCTCAAACCGAAACACATACCTTTGACACAATACATCCATCACTACACCACCTCCATATTTCTCATAACATTACTAAACTAGTTGGACACTCAATAAGTTACAGCACTTTGGCTAGAGTTCAGAACCAAGTTTTGACTCATATGGTTGAAAGTAGTGGGGATAATATACCTATCACATCAAACATAGTTCCAAATTCAGGTTTATTTATTTACGGCACAATTGATAATAATGATTTCAATTGAGAAACATATGACAGAAAAAAAGGAAAGCCCATAACAGTCATGGTCATTTGTCAACCTGCAGGTGAACATGACAGAAAAATCCAATTAATGTAAAGATTAACACCAGGATTCCTGCAAGAAGCCGACACCATGATATACCTCCATGTCCAACTTTGTCTTGAAGCAGATCATATAAAGAAAAATGTGGTAATACATAGTACTAATACTGATGTGTTTGTTCTTGCCATATGGTTTTGGGACAGTTTCAAACAAAGTGGTTTTCCAGGTTAGTGGCTAATTGTTAGTGTAGAAACAAAGAAAAAAAATTTAAGGTGCCATCGACCAGCAGATGTTCTAGGCAAGAATATTTGGGAGGTGTTACTAGCTCTATACCGCTTGTCAGGTTGCGACACAACAAGCAAGATAGTGGTAAACTATCTTTGTGTAGTTTCTTATACTGTCTAGAAGTATACCAAAATGCATGCCGAAGAAATTAGAATCATTTTGTTTTAGGTTATTGAGAAGAAAAGATGAAAGTTAAAAAGAAAGTCGCTACATCCAAATAACAACAACATCTGTTGTCAGTGATACAACCAAATTGCCTTACACAACAGATAGTTACAAATTACATCTGTTATGGTGTAGTGCCCAATTGTACTATTGAGAAAAGTTCCTAAGTGCTAAAATTGAGGCTTTAGATTTATTAAAGAACAGATTTTTCAAAGATAGTTTGGGAAAATTAACCTCTCTTTCCAAGTAAATTTCTCTTACTACGTTACTTAAACCATACATTGCAAAAATTGCTCCAAGGCTACTTGTAGCTGCTTTCTAACAACTCTTCCTCTAGCATTCTATCGCAAATGCTATGACGATTGTAATAGCTAATTTGCATCATGTGGATGACAAAAATATTGAGATGTTTTGGGGCAAAGGTTGAATAATTAACTTCTGGTAGACTAATTTTATTTGAATATTGAGTTTAGACTTTTAAACTACGAACGAATACTATTGAAAATTAAATTGAAAAGAATGGCTTATAAAATCTGAAAAATGTTTAATGAAAAAATATTTTGACTCTCAGTAAATCAAATATCTCATAAAAATTTCTTTTAACTTGAAACATAATGTGTGAGTGATTTTCTTTCATTTCAAGTAAGTGTATAAATTAGGCTATATGAAACTTAAGACAATAAAGTCAAGGCTAAAGAAGTAATTCTCAAAGAAGGAATTCCGCTTATTTATTAAAAAGTAAGTAATAAAATTGGATAATACCTTGTTATGGTTTAAACATCAGCGGTAATTTGATAATCTTAAACTAATTAATGACAGTTCTTAGCTGAAACTAAAGTGTTTTTATTAATGGTTTTACGTATTTTGAATTTAAAGTACATATTTTAAAATAAAATGTTAAATTACTTAAGTTATATTACGGGTATGGGGTTTTTGTTTATAACAATTTTTGAAGAACACAATGTGTGTAATAATATGCCTTTTACTGCATGTTTCTATCATCTTTTGTTCACGAGATTTGTTAAAGACTTTTATAGAATGTAAGCCCCCGAATTCTGAGTCTCGATTTTTCGAGCTTCTGTTAAATTTGACGCTATTTCTATTTGAGACTATTTTGTCTATTTGAAAAGAAATAAGTTATTTACTGTGAGACCCGTCACATCCGGATGAAGAGCAACTGTGGTCTGATGATATCCGTGCTTTATTTCTACCTAGCATGAGAAAAATACAGACAACAATTAATTCCTTTTACAATCTCTCTTGGAAGTGACTGAAGAGGAAGAAAGCATTGTAGGCTTTATAAAATAAATTACAGTTAAGGAAATTGTATCCTGGATAGCCGAATCATGGAATAAAATAAAAGAAGACATATTAAGTAAGTCATGGAATAAAATGCCGAGACACAATAAAACTGTTGACTGTGTTATTGATCCATAAGAAGAAACAGATTTGACATTTCTATCAAGAAACTTCCAGGTTGTTGAAAATGTTGATGATACAGCCATACGTCAATGGTTGAGTAAGGGCAAATTTAAGTGAGTAACGATAACACAGGTTACGATTGTTGAAATGGTACAAACAACCACTGAAGGGGGTGATGATGAGAATAAAGAAGAAGGTTCAAATAAGATGGTACAAAAAGGGGAAATTAGTCTGGGTGAAGGAAAATTAGCCCCTTGGAAACTGCACTTCACTATATTGAATAACAGGGATACACCACGCCAACAAATGTGTTTCAGCTAAGACATTTGCGTGACACCGCAGCACGAAAACTGTCTGACAAGCAGACGAAGATGACGCCTCACTTTTTTAAAACAGCGTAAAAACCATGATGAACATTGTATTCCAAAGCAATATTAAATTTATGTAACTAGTGTAATCAATAAAGTTTTATAAACTTATTTTGTTCATTCTTAATCATAGTAATAGGTTTCATAAGAACACCTATTTTTTCTGACCTATTTCTGTGTAATCCAAGGGGGTCTCGATCCCATCTACCTTAACCTATCAAGACTAGTGTGTGTGTATATATATATATATATATATATATATATATATATATATATATATATATATATATATATAAACCTTCCTGGAGTAGCATTTACTTCATTGTTTTAATGAGACCATTTCAGATGTATCTTTTTGTTAATTTGGGCTCCATCTTATGTACTTTTGAGTTGTTGTGGAGGAACATCTGAGTCGTGAAGTTTTTATATATTTTCTAATGTATATTTGTACCTCAAGTTCAAAATGGAATAAACTTTATAATTATTATAACTAAATCATTGATTACTTCTTAATCAAATTATTCGTATTAGTACAGCTGGTGTTCATTTTTATTTTACTGAAGGTTTATTATTTTTGATATGTGTAAGACACAGTTCATATTTATTGGTCATATTTGGGTAGAAAGTATACAACTTTTGTATTAAAAAAATAATTAATTAATGTTTACTTTAGGTAGAAGTAATATAAAATTTGTTTTTTTTTCAGTTTTGAAAAATGGTGATCTAAGGCAGATACAGTTCAGAGTTTATAGAGTGACCTACTATATAAGTTTTCCATTGATAACCACAGAGTTGTATTTATGGTCAGGTCTCCCTGAACCCTGGCAATTTCTCCATATAATAGTACCTGTTTACGCAATTGTAGCTGAAGAACTATTATCTGATCATGCAGAAAACAATTTGGTTGATATAAATAATATCTGTGAAGTTGTATCTAGTTGTTATTCAAGTTTCAACAAAGACAAAGATATTTATGGATTTGCATTTTCAATTTTTGAACTGATTTCTTACTTTGGTCTTAAAAATCATAGAATTCCTGAGTTCTGTTTCTGTTCTGGCCTTGGTTGTGTTGCAGCATTGTTTGCCCTAAAAGGACCCCAGTTTTAAGGATTTAAAAAAATGTATTTACTCTAATAAATAGTTCTAATTAAAATTTTTCATGTAAAGGAAAATATAATGGAAAATTAAGAAATATTCTGTTGAAAATATTTGTAATTATTATTTTCTCAAAATTTATGTTAACATTTTATTACTACACATTATTTAAATGACTACTACTATATCTTTTGAAATGATTTTTATTGGTAATAGAAAAAACAAATATGTACTTTTTGTAAATAGAATTATAATTTAGTAATTTATTATCTAGGTTTGTTCATTATCAGAAGTCAATAATGTATCCTTTCTTTTACAAAACAAACTCATTTAAAAAAAAACAATTTGTTTAAAAGTTATTAGACTTAATTAGTATGTTGTGGATAGTTTGAACTACAGTCCAACAACTTTCATCTGACTAGGTGCTTCTTTGTTAATTATTCAGATTTTGTATGGCAAGTTATACATTCTTTAAATCATTGTATGTGCTAGGTTTTTTGTAAGAGTTTCCTGAAGGTGAAAGCAATTGTACGTGTGTGTTTGTTGTGGTATGTGATGGAGATATATTTATTGTTTTTGTATTTTGCTTCAAAAGTGTGACTGTTTGAAAGTGTTTAGTTTTGTTGAATTTATTATCAATAAGTGTATGTAACCATTCTTTTCCTTTAAGTTCTTTGTCTTTTTGTAGCTTGGTATATTAGTTAAGCGGTATTAATGGATGTGGTTAAATGCAGTGCATTTTGTGTTGCATTGGTGGTTTGATATGATGCATATGACAGCACCAGTAATTATTGGTTTCCTGATTTCAACATTTAGTTTTCAAAGGACAACTTGTTTCTTCTGGGTAGGACCTTAACAATGAAAGTGTTAATTTTACAACAGCAAAAATACTACAGGCTATATGTTGAAAAAGGCAGCATAGCAAAAATTGCTATTTCAACCATGGGGAAAAATTCTGTATTCAAAGGTCAGTTCATTAGCTTTTGTTTGACATGTTTCTTTATTTAGGCAATCCTTAAACTACATTTCTTACCTGTAAGGGTATTTGCTTCCCTACATTCTATATCTACTACTATATATAACACTACTTGTAGTATTTATGCATTTCGACTTATTGGAATATAATTTGGCCTTTAGGAACAAATGTTTTTTCACCTCCAATCGTTAACTGTGTTAGCAGCGCCCATATTTGAGGAACAGAATGAAATAAAATTTCATTTATTACACTTTATATTCATAGAGTTTTTCTTACAACACAAAATATAATACAAAATCACGTATATACATTTTCACATTTTTCTATCATTGATACTATGTTTTCCTTAAAGGGAATAAAATTACATTATTTACAGCTTCTGTTTTAAAACAAACAATAAATAGTTTATAGTTCAGTTGTTGCAACATCCCAGTATTTATGCATTCTACCACCATCTTGTTCTAATGAATCACATGCAGCATCAGAACGTTCACGTATCACAGCAAAATCATACTCCAAATGATATGGCATGAGTCTTTGTAAGCTCCCAAAGTATGCAGCATTAGGTCCTCCATTTAAGCTTCTTCTACCAGGACCCATTCTTGTATTGGTAACTGGATGGAATGATCTTGCACTTCCAAAATGTCTTTAACATAAGTTTTTAAATCATAAAGTATAATAAATTTAACAAAATGGTTAAATTAAAACATGTAAATTTACAACGTGTAAGTTATCAGTCTATCCTTTTACCTTTTTGTAGACTATCTTTGCAGCTGTAACTTTACTAATATAATCAAATTGGTAGGACATGTTTAACAATTTTTAATTAATTGTTAAAAGTAATTGATTTTAATACATAGGCAAGAAATGTTTATTCAACATAACAATTACTGTATTGTAGTCCAGGTTTTTCAGGCAATAGTTTTCTTCTTGCCATTTAAGAAGGTGATTTTGTGGTCATAAAAAACATTTCTATAGCCATTTACATTTTAATGTTATTAGAATAACTTTGTTATACAAAACAATAATTAGGCTCTTATTTTTCAAAGGTCAAATTTTTATTTAACTCTAGAGGAGTTGTGCGGGGTAATTATTCTCCCAGTGAGTTTCCAAAAAAGATTATAAAACTTGAAAATCCTGAAATCTCTCCACCTCTTACATACCTTCTAATTGACTCATCCTGTATCTATTTCTGTCTACATCACCAAGTTTGACAGTTTTTGTTTACTTAGAACCCTTTGAAGTTATTGTTGCAACAGCTTGGAAAGTTTATACCCCGCGCGAGTCCTCACGTTACATTACTGGTTTCTATAAGTCAGGTTTATTTCTATTTGTATTTTGCAAGGTTTTTATAAGGGAGGTTTATTTTAAATTGTATTTTGCAGGTTTTCAACATAAATTAATTTTCATTTGGTTTTTTGCAAGATTTTTATGAGTTAATTTTATTTTGATATATACATTTTGTGAGGATTTTATAGCTGAAGTTAGTTTTAATTTATAAACCTAATCATTTATTTTAAGTTTTCTACGTTCATATTTCGTCATGGTGATAAGAGACGACATAAATTTTATAAATCGCTTGTTATAAGAGACAGAAAATGAAGTATATGTATATAGGATCTTCAAGTGAAGAAAGTTATAATGCTGAGGAAAGTGTGCATTACTCCGAGAGTGAACAAATTACCTACAGTTATGCTGATCAGGCTAGTGTTGTTTATGAAGACGTTGACCGATATTTGGATTTCGGAATTGAAAATCCAGGTAACTGGTAATATAAATAACGTGAACGTACTCCTCTGACGAAGATGATTTACCTTATAGTGAACGCGTTACTTGTTACTACCGCAAATCTTAAATTAACAGAGGGGATTGTGCCACCGACAAAATGGTATTGGAAGCCGCCCCCTCAAATATGTAAGAACCCCTTCCCGTAACATTTTAACTCATTTTCCAGGGGTAAAGGGAGAATCAAAAAATTCAAATACAGCCCTGAAAGCATGGAATCTATTGTTTAATAATGACGTGATTCATTACACAGTGTCTTGCACAAACGAATATATACGGACAAAATAGGCTAATTTTGCAAAGGAGAGAGATGTAAATGAAACTTCTTTTGAAGATATTAAGGATTTGATTGGGGTTTTGTTTATTTGGAGAGCAATGAAGTCTTTACAGGAAAATTCTAAAGGTATATGGACAACAGACAAAACTGGTTTGCACATAGTAATGTGTACAATGTCAAGACACAGATTCTATTTTGTCTTGCAAGTATTACGTTTTGATTAATATTGTGTTTGTAAGCTATTCTTGCTTATGAAATATATTGTTTTCATGATTATTGTAACAAAAAACGTTTATTTAAAATATAGGCTACAGCTTTATTACAAAAACTTAGACAGAACTATTACAGAGCTTAGACAAAAAACAACAAAATGGTGTGCCAATTGTGGGAAAAGTGTTTGTAAAGACCATTTAGTTGAAGTATGTGAAGAGTATTTTGACATACAAAAAAAAGGGAATCATATTGTATTTGTTTGTTCATATCTTTTATAGTATAACAAAATATGTTTTAATAATTTTTAAAATTTGTCAGTAAACTATTTTACTGATATTGACCTAAAACTAGTTGGGGTAAGAAATTAGCCCGCGCGAGCTCTGGTGTGAAGGGTATTAGCACAAGTCCTCTAGGGTTAAAATGATTTTGAATGATATGATAAATAATTTTGCTAAACACTTTTAAATGTTTATAAACTTGCCTTTAGTAGCACTTACTTATGTTTGTTGAGGATGGCCGTTTCGGGAGATGTGTCCCATTGTCAACTCAGACCGAAACGGCCGTCCTCAACAAACATAAGTAAGTGCTACTATAGGCAAGTTTATAAACATTTAAAAGTGTTTAGTGATAACTAGTAGCTCACCTAAAGATGGAATCAACAAATGTAAATAATTTTGATTTCTTAGTTAAAATAATATAGTAAAAAAAATCTGATGAAACATACTCATCATGTTTTTTTTTTTTTGTTTATAGAATATAGTTTGAGGCTGGTTTGTGAAAATTAATGGAATTGAGATATTCATCACTGGATTTGTCAAAAAGTTTTTAGAATTAAATCTGAGAAACTTTAAAGCAAACATTCTTCCTATTTTAAATTTCTAACTTATATTGAGGATTGTTGCTAGTTAACTAATCTTCTTGCTAGTTATCAATAATTTATAATTAATGTAATATACTGCAAAATTTTAAATAGTTATTTTTAGTTACTTAAAACCCAAAGCATAACTAAAACTCAAACCATTAACATTGCGTTATTGTTTGCCCATTTAAAATCACTAATCTCTTCAGTTAGCAAGGCATAATTGCAAACGTAGGCTACTGCTGTACAATTTAGAGGAATAAAATTTCATTGCTTTATCAGATATAGATTCCTCACTACTATTTATTGCCAAAACAATGTCCATTATAGTATGAGTAGACAACGTAACACCTATCAAACATCTGTTCTCTTAAAAACAATGTGATACTTGAGACAAGCACACACACACACACACACACACACACACACACACACACACATATATATATATATATATATATATATATATATATATATATATATATATATGAAGTTCATATATTACTATTGTAAGTAATTTTATCCACCATTAAGTGCAATAATTTTACCTTGAGTGATGAGGCACCTTTCGGTCACTTGACCATTGTCGAATCACTGATATTTTTTTGGTGTGATCCAAAAAAATATCAGTGATTCGACAATGGTCAAGTGATCGAAAGGTGCCTCATCACTCAAGGTAAAATTATTGCACTTAATGGTGGATAAAATTACTTACAATAGTAATATATTAACTTCATAAAGTCAGTGCAACGGAAAAACAATGGATAACGTAAAATATCAAGAATATATATATATATATATATTTTTTTTTATTTATTTTTTTTTATTTTTATTATTTTTTTTTAATTTTTTTTTTTAATATTTTTAGGTTAGTTTTGGTTGGTAAAGATTATTTAGATTTTTTGGACTAGGAGACTGACAGACTTACCTTGGTAAAAGTCCACACTGTAGTCTTGAAATAGAAACACATAAAAGCACTTAAACAATGATATATTTCAACCACACAGTGGTCTTTGTCAATCGAAGAGAAAACACAAAAAGAAATATGAGAGAATGAAATAAAATAAAATAAAATAAATATAAGTTGTCAACTTATATTTATTTTATTTCATTCTCTCATATTTCTTTTTGTGTTTTCTCTTCGATTGACAAAGACCACTGTTTGGTTGAAATATATCATTGTTTAAGTGCTTTTATGTGTTTCTATTTCAAGACTACAGTGTGGACTCTTACCAAGGTAAGTCTGACAGTCTCCTTGTCTAAAAAATCTATATATATATATATATAGATAGATAGATAGATTTTTTGGACTTGGAGACTGACAGACTTACCTTGGTAAGAGTCCACTCTGTAGTCTTGAAATAGAAACACATAAAAGCACTTAAACAATGATATATTTCAACCACACAGTGGTCTTTGTCAATCAAAGAGAAAACACTTATTTCTTTTTGTGTTTTCTCTTTGATTGACAGAGACCACTGTGTGGTTGAAATATATCATTGTTTAAGTGCTTTTATGTGTTTCTATTTCAAGACTACAGAGTGGACTCTTACCAAGGTAAGTCTGTCAGTCTGCTAGTCCAAAAAATCTAAATAATCTTTACCAACCAAAACTAACCTATATATATATATATATATATATATATATATATATATATATATATATATATATATATATATATATTGTAATAATTGGTATTTTTTGTTTTATACAAGTCTTAATAAAATTTATAATTTAAAAGAAATAACACTTCAATGCTGCTTTTTGTTACAATAAACTTTTAATATCTTAAAATGACATTCCTATTATCTTTTACAAAGTCACTTACTAATTAAAAATTCTTATTTCCTCTACAAAGAATTACAACAATTAAGCTTTATTAGCCTAAGTCTAAATTTTGTTATGGCAGCAAGAAGTTTAGTTATAAAATTTAATATGAATTGAAATTGATTTAATTATTTCAATTTGAGCTTGAGCTCTCTTTATCTCGGGTTAAATAGGTGGGTTTTCTAAATTTTGACTAATAAATTTTGAGTTGGCACTTTCAAAAAAATATCTAATTTACAATTTTTACAAGTTAAAATTTTTACAAGTTATTTTAGTTCTTAATTAAATATATTTCCTGAATAATGTCTTCTTAATTGATCAGTTCAATTATTTGGCTTATTGTTACTCTGTAATTACGATTTAAATATGATACTGCACTTTCCGCACTAGTTAAAAAAATAAAATTTTTACAGCCAATTCTGAATACGTCTTCCTCGTTCCGATGCTTGGTTCCAACTGCGTACTGACGCTATCTTTGTTAGAAAAAATGGCCAAATCGTGAATTTCCGCTATTTTTTCGTTTATTCCTTGTAGGTACAGCTTTACGGATGTCATGTTCTTCTTCTTTACAGATACACTTCTTCTTCTTAACAACTGCACTTAAATTTCTTTGCATTTAAATCCAAAACTGTTTTAGATTATATTTAAAACGAGAAATACTTAAAACGAATAACTTTTGCCGGTCAATGCGCACGCAACTCCACAAATCCGTTATATCGTTTTTACTACAGCACATTCCACTAGCTTGCCGTGTGAAAGTTTTAAGTGTATTTTTTTTACATAGTTCTATTTAAATTGTTACCTATCAATTATTTCTAATACATATTCTTTATAAATAGTGATTTGTGTGTTTTTTTTCTTTTATATAAAATTTTGTGATTAGATCTAAAATGTGGCCGTGTGAATTTTCTATACAAGTGAAATTAGGTTATGTTTACAATTCGTTCCTTGTATATTTTAGTAATTTTTACATACTGAATTTATTTATATATATTTATCTTAATTTGGTAAGTGCCTTTTATATAGATATTACTTCAAAATGTTACATAGTCCCCAAATTTAGATAAAAAAAATTTTGATTCCGAAATTCCTTTTTTTTTATCTCAATTTTCACATTTTGGGAGTAAACTCTTACTCTATCCTTCTTGCTTGTCTGCTGCCATCTAATTACATATGATATACTTAACTACTAACAATACAATAAATTAACAATTAACATTTAACCAACAATACTCTTACTCTTAACATCTCGTACATTAATCATTTTCTGATTCTTAGAGTCTATTTTATAAACTTTTTCTTTTTCTTTCTTTATTTTAAATTTAATAGAATGGAATCTTTCCAATCATAAGTCTTTTTATTTATCTATATAATCTATCTTCTGACACAGTGTTCCTTTTTTTTTTTAAATTTTAGCCTAACCGAGTCATAGCATGTCTAGGTTGTTTGTAGGTTAGGTCCTTGTTCTTATTCATTCATCCCTTCCTATTTTATTTTTATTTACATATTTTTTTATTTCTTTATATTTTTTTTTCAAGTGTTTGTTTAATTATTAAGTCATTTCTGGTCTATTGTCATTTCTGGTTTATTTGTTATCTATCCCTCCTACATTCGCTTCCTTCTCCTAATACTTTTATATCCTGAGACATTCCTGTTGTTACCATCTTATTATCCCTTGTTATTTTCCTTTCTCTCGACTTCTCCTTGATACATGTCATTTTACTGCCTGTGTCTATTAATGCCTGTAAACTTGTTTCCTCTATTTAATTTCTATTCCTGGGTTTCCTATGGTCTTAGTTTTCCGATTGACTGTGGGCACCATGCTCTTTTCTTGTCCCCACGCCTGTCCTGGCCTTAACACCGTTTACATCTCCCTTGTCTCTATCTGATTTATTTCCTTCTGGCTCCTGTCATTTGTTCTATAATTCCTGCCTCCTCTATTTTCTCGATTATTTTCCTGCCCTGGTCTTGGTTCACTATTCCCCCTCATATGATTATCTATTCTTCTGTTAAAAAACTGGACATATGGCCGTCCTTCACTTCTATATTCATTCCTTCTATACAATTCTCCTGGTCCTGGAAATCTTCTATTTCCCTGCTGTCTCATCCCTTCCTCACCCCTTCTGGGTGGAAATCTATTTCCATTCTGTTCCTCTCTAGGGGTAGGCCTATTCCATGGTCCCCTGTTTCTCTGTCTTATTTCCTTATTTCTCTCCTCTATATCCTCCTCATTTAGCATCCTTTCCATCTCTCGGATCGTTTTTATATTTTGTACTCTTCTTGACAACTGTATCCTTTCATTAAAATGCCGGCTTAATCTCCGGACTATCTCTTCCTCATTTTGCGGTGGTGTCATGTTCTTTAAAACTATGACTCTTTCTATGAAATAATCTGCTCTGGCTCTTCCATTTCCCTCTATATACCTTTCATTTTCTATTCTCTCTTTGATGCCTTCCTGTATTTCTTTGGCCCAGTATCTTTCTATAAACCTGTCTTGTAAATCCGCGAAATTTTCCACCTCCTCTCTGATTGATTCCCACCATCTTGCCGCTCCTACTTCCAAGGCTCTATCTATGATTCCTCTCCATTCATTTTCAAATCCTTCCCCTGTCCTACATCCAAATTTTCTTTCCACATACCTATCCAGTCTTTTTAGGAACTCCATAGGGTTCCCATTCCTACCATTAAATTTTGGCATCTCCTCCTGATTCCCGCATGACACCTGTATTATCCTTAGGCCTTCTCCTCCTTTATTTTCTTCCACCTTCTTTTCTACCTTTTCCATTCTCTGGGTCAATTCCCCTTGTTTCTCATTATTCCTCCTTCCTTCTGTTTCCAATCGGTCAATTCTATCATTATTATTGTTTTTCTCAATAGCTATCTCCCTATTTAAAACTCTTAACTCTTCCCTGTTCTGTATTGTCATTTTTTCTACCTTCTCTATCTCTTTCTTAATAATCTCTGTCACATCAGCTATTATTTCTTTTGTTTCCTCTAAATTCTCCTTAATCTTCTCCTCTAAGTCTCTTCTCATAACTCCTACTACATCATTATTCTCTGTTCTCAACTGTTCCCTCATATCCTCTATCATTCTCCTATTTTCTTCCTTTAGGCTCTCGAATTTCTTATCCAACCTATTCATTTCCAACCTACTTGAGGCAAATCCTCTGTTCATCTCTTCTCTCATCTCCTTATTTTCCTCCTTTATCTCTCCTTTTACTTCGTTTATATTCTCCTTTAATTCCTTTTTTAATTCGTCCATCTTATCTAATTGTCTATTCATATTCTCACTCATTTCTTTCATCTCCTCTTTTCCTTTTCGGCTCATTTCCATGAGAGATCTCATCATCTCCCTTAAATCTTCATTCTCATTATTTCCCTTTTTCTGTTGGGTTTGCATCAGTGGTAATCCCCTAGCCTCATCTACTTGGGTTTCCACCTCACTCTCTTCTATAGGCATATCTGTGCCTTCCGTTTCTGTCTCTTGTATTTCTAGGCTTGTCCCTTCTTCCAATTCTATTAGGCCTATTGTAGCTTCTTCCTCTTTTTCATCTATTTTTTCTTTTAATGTCACATATTTTCCTTTTGCAGCTTCCTCAACTGCTGTACCCTTCCTAGACCTACTATGTTTGTTATATTCCTCTAATTTTTCTGTTTTTTTCGCTTTCTCCCTCCTTAAATTATATGTACCTGTTTCAGATTCCATATTTTTTTTTTTTTTTTTTTTTTTAATTTCTTTATCTAAAATTTCAAAATTTCCCTTTATTCTATTTAAATTTTGAAAATAAAAATTATTGACTTATGGTTGCAAAGTCCTGAAAAGTAAACAATATTAATACAAATATTTAATTAATAATCTTATCTAAAGTGCCTTAAGGTTAATTCTTAAAAATTTTTATAATCGAGCCCCACGTTGGGCGCCAAATGTAATAATTGGTATTTTTTGTTTTATACAAGTCTTAATAAAATTTATAATTTAAAAGAAATAACACTTCAATGCTGCTTTTTGTTACAATAAACTTTTAATATCTTAAAATGACATTCCTATTATCTTTTACAAAGTCACTTACTAATTAAAAATTCTTATTTCCTCTACAAAGAATTACAACAATTAAGCTTTATTAGCCTAAGTCTAAATTTTGTTATGGCAGCAAGAAGTTTAGTTATAAAATTTAATATGAATTGAAATTGATTTAATTATTTCAATTTGAGCTTGAGCTCTCTTTATCTCGGGTTAAATAGGTGGGTTTTCTAAATTTTGACTAATAAATTTTGAGTTGGCACTTTCAAAAAAATATCTAATTTACAATTTTTACAAGTTAAAATTTTTACAAGTTATTTTAGTTCTTAATTAAATATATTTCCTGAATAATGTCTTCTTAATTGATCAGTTCAATTATTTGGCTTATTGTTACTCTGTAATTACGATTTAAATATGATACTGCACTTTCCGCACTAGTTAAAAAAATAAAATTTTTACAGCCAATTCTGAATACGTCTTCCTCGTTCCGATGCTTGGTTCCAACTGCGTACTGACGCTATCTTTGTTAGAAAAAATGGCCAAATCGTGAATTTCCGCTATTTTTTCGTTTATTCCTTGTAGGTACAGCTTTACGGATGTCATGTTCTTCTTCTTTACAGATACACTTCTTCTTCTTAACAACTGCACTTAAATTTCTTTGCATTTAAATCCAAAACTGTTTTAGATTATATTTAAAACGAGAAATACTTAAAACGAATAACTTTTGCCGGTCAATGCGCACGCAACTCCACAAATCCGTTATATCGTTTTTACTACAGCACATTCCACTAGCTTGCCGTGTGAAAGTTTTAAGTGTATTTTTTTTACATAGTTCTATTTAAATTGTTACCTATCAATTATTTCTAATACATATTCTTTATAAATAGTGATTTGTGTGTTTTTTTTCTTTTATATAAAATTTTGTGATTAGATCTAAAATGTGGCCGTGTGAATTTTCTATACAAGTGAAATTAGGTTATGTTTACAATTCGTTCCTTGTATATTTTAGTAATTTTTACATACTGAATTTATTTATATATATTTATCTTAATTTGGTAAGTGCCTTTTATATAGATATTACTTCAAAATGTTACAATATATATATATATATTTAAAAGTGTACAATTACAAATTTTCATTTTAAGCTCAAGATAAAACTACACTATTTTCTGTTTAAATGATAAATTGTAAATATTTTCAATCATTATATTGTATTAGAAATAAGTTTAAAAGCCCTCCTTAATTTCAGAGGAAAATAAAACAAATATCTGTTAACTGTAACTCTTTTTAGTAATGAATTGAAACCTCTCAAAATCCTAAGACTTAAGTAAGTAATTTGCCCTATTTAATGGCTAAATATTTTTGGATTGACCCCCAATCAATTTCACCAGATCAGTTTCTGGTAACATTTCAGTTTCACCAAATCGTATTAATATTATCTCATTGTTTTTAATGTAGAAAAGTATAGTTTCAGTATAAGTTACATATAATCATAAACAAAAAGCTTTAATTTATAATGTATTAATTGAAATAAAGCTAAAAAAGAAACTGTAGGCCTCATTTTTTAGTATGGGTCAACCTTACATTAGATAAATTAGCTAATGTCATCTTTCTAGATTAAGTTCATAATTTTATTTTACAAGTATTTGACTTGAAAGTAGTTTTATTATTCAATTCGAGCTAGAATAGAAAACATTGAATTTATGAAACCATTTAGTATGGAACATTTTTTTTTCTGGAGTTCATGATTATTTTCAAGATCTTAGTTCTGTTTTAAGCTATAAAGGCTTACAACACAAAAACAAATTTTAAAAAAATGAGTCACAAGTAGACAAAGTTTACATGTTGGCAACAAGGTTGCTATGGAGAGCTCTACTAAAATACAGAGTTACGGTCTGAGTTGACAAAGGTACACATCTCCCAAACGGCCGTCCTCAACAAGCAAAGTAAGTGCTACTATAGGCAAGTTTAAAACATTTAAAAGTGTTTAGTGATTACTAGTAGCTCATGTGAAGATGGAATCAACAAATGTTAAAATACAGAATTATCATCAAGTTGAAAAATAATGTTGGCATGAATGAAAGCAAGTACAGTAGAGCCTTGGTAAGTCCAACTCGGTTAATTCGGATCTTTGGATAACCCGAAATGATTTTGAAGTAGAATAAAAGACAAAAAATATATAGCTAAACACTTTTAAATGTTTTAAACTTGCCTGTAGTAGCACTAAACTTAGTAGTAAACGCTAAACTAGTAGTACTAAACTTACTAGTAACTCACATGAAGCTGGAATCAACAAATGTAAATATATAGCAAAAATCAAATGAGTACAGTAGATACATAAAAAGTCTAACATAATAATAAAAACATAACACGGAAAAGACTGTGGGATTGCACAGCACAAAACCGTCTCACAATATTAAACAGCCTAAATTGACAGATTTGTTTGCTGAAAAATAAATTGGAGTTTAACTGTATATACAATATGTACGTACGTTCATATACTGTGCATAATACTCTTTGTGTAATAAATATAAAGGAGTTCTTTTGTAAATACGATGTCTTCATTTAATTTTTCCTCAGTGTGAAGCCAACCCAGTTTTTTGATAACCTGGATGAGCCATGGTCCCAGTTAGTTCAAACTATGGAGGTTTTATTGTAAGTACAGCACATTTTTAAAAATGGCCTGTAACATATCCTGAACAGTAAAATCTTTTTTATCTGGATAAGATTTGTAAAAAAATTTTTTAAATTATAGTGGATTATTAATGGTCAAAACGTCAATTACCAGAAATATCAGTAATGAGAATGAATTTTGCTGTTTATGTTGTGTCGTCTTCTTACTTGAAGCCATTAAGTAATTTATATGGCAACAGGTAGCACTCCTAGTGCAATATGGTTTTGATGACTACATTTATTTACTGTTTACTACATATTTTATCTCTGTATTGGTTGTGGGATTCTACAAATTACAGGTCATAGGACAACCATAGTATATTTTTCTGTCAATGTATTCTGTTGTATAATTTTTGTGGGTGTACTATAAAGGAAGCTACATTTTTTTAAAAGTTTGTTTCTTATTTCAAAATTTAATCATGAAAACTAGAAATAGAAAAATGAAACTTTGTTAAATAAAAAATACATTTTAACTATTGAAACAATTAAATTCATAAACATATTATCTAAAGGAGCAGGATAAATTTTTCCCTAGCAATAAATTAGTAAAGAGCTGTCTTGTAAGTCATTTGCAATAACACATTTGGTGCAGCAGAAACTGTTATGAATTGTTATGAAAATTAAACAAACCTAGGAAATTTGGTGGCCTATTAAATTTGGTTCTATTACTGTTCAATGAAAAATTACCAATTTTTTTCTCGAAGAGCTACTATGTAATATACTGCACTCTTTTTAAACTAAAAACTTAGTGTCGCGTTATTTAAAGGGTAAAACAGTGAATCAATTAAAGTAAGTTTTTTACAGTATTTTTACATATGAATTTGAAAAAGAGTAAAATATAAAATCGTATTGGAGCTCTTGTTTAAAATGATTAAAATGTCATAATACAGAACATGACCATTACTCATTAAGATAATTTAACAAAGTAAAAAGAATGTTAATATCTTTTTTGCAGTATTTTATTCAATATTAATTTGTTTATAAATAGTAAAGCCCTAATCACTGTTTTTGTTTTCGATCATGATTTGATTGAAACAAATCACAACGGATCCTCAACGGGTCCATATTAAATTTAATATTCAATATGGACTGCAATATATTACTTACAATTTTAACACTAGATATTTTTATATAGTGTAGTAATACAAGATCTGAGACTGTAGCTGCATTGCTAAAATGATACCCCTGCTTAAAACAAAATGTGTGTTGGTCTGATACATAGAATCACAAAGAGACTGATTCCATACTACTGATAAAATGTATCAGTATGTAGGGTCTGATACATACTGTTGAAAACAAGGAATAGCAATTTCACTATGTATTGGTTAGCAAGTTGAATCTTTATAGTTAAGTATATGTGATAATACTGAAATATTTTAAACTTTTATATTCAACACCTTTGCTAGCCACTAAAAGCTACATACCCACCTAACTGTAAAAGAATATTGTGTCAAGTACTAAGATATCTGATAATTTTTTTAAATATTAAATGTGTTTTGTTGCAAGGGGACTAGAAATGGATAGAATGTTGGTGTATGAAGGGTTTACTCACTGCCCTATATATAATGCTATTCAAATGATTGTTGTATGTTAACGCTATTGATTGTTTCTAAAAAGGTGCCAGTGTGTGTCTAGATTTTGTGCTATGTTACAGTTGTATTTTTAGCTTCTTGGGGATATTTATTCCTTACATTTTTTCAGTGTTATTTTTGTGTATAACTTTTTGTTACTTTGTGAATAAATTTGTAAATATTAAAATACTTCTGTGTGAGTAGGTGGGATGGTACTTGAACTGCACTCACTTTTTTTTCTTCATAATTATAAGTGTAAGTTGTAGTCAAAATATTAAAATAAATTTTTAGTTATTAAGAACAAAAAATATCATATATGTTCAAAAAAATATAGTCTGCACAGAGGAATACATTTACCTAGTGTGAGTGGTAACTAGAGTTATTGAGTAGCGAGGGTATTTAATAGCATGTTTTTAGCAGTGAATGTGTTAATGACTTAATCATGACATTGCTGAAGTAGAGTTGTCCTTGAAGAAGTACTTATATTCTATGGCTTTCAACCCTATCTCTATCGCTTTCTATCATCACAGCCCTCAAATCATAAGGTGCTAATTATTTATTATAAAAACCTGTCACTTCTATTGTCCTAGCTTTCGCATTTTATTCATATTTATAATAACTAATCAACTGTTGTAAATGAATGTATAGCAAATTTTAAATTTAACTAAAAGCTTACATTTAGCCCACATAATGGTTTGAAATGGTATGAGTTAAAACGAGGTTGTTGTTTTAATACATAGGCTTCTTTTTATCATTAAAAGATATCTTATATATCCCAGAGGGTTAAAAAATTGTAATTTGTTGATTCCATCTTCGCCTGAGCTACCGTAACTCGAGTTACGGTCTGAGTTGACAAAGGGACACATCTCCCGAAACGGCCGTCCTCAACAAGCAAAGTAAGTGCTACTATAGGCAAGTTTAAAACATTTAAAAGTGTTTAGTAAAAATTGTATATGACACATGCAAATGCTGTGTAACAGTCAACCAAAAAGTCATACTTGTATCATTAGTTGTATCTCTTCAGCTGAATTTTTCATTGTCAAGTTGTCAAACATTATCTATTATAAAATAGAAGTCAGTAGGCTAATAATTCTTGTATTATAATTTTGAAAAATTCTACTGTAAAATTTGTGTGTGTCAATCCTTTGTAAATATACCTTCTACCATTATTATTTATGGTATATTAGTTTTGATTTTTACCTATTGTATCGAGATTTTTGTTTTACTCATTAATGCAGTTAATCTGGATGAATGAGGTTTTGATATCAATATGTAGGGAAGTATTATAAAAAATTAGATCACATTCTAAACACATAGAAAAAAACTATGGAGAAAAAAATATGGTTTACATTCTTAACAATAACATTGTTACTTCTGTATCTATTAAGAAATACATTATCAATGTCTTCCAAATACAATTACACAAAGCTAATAAAGAAACATTATTTAAAAATACACTTTAACATTTGGTTGGTTAACATTCCAAACTGTTAAATAATTTATAATAAACTAAATTACCTTGAGAAAGGGGGTTGTTGATCTGAAGTCAAATGAGGGCTACTCTTTGTTCTTGGCCATAAGCCTGGTCTTGAAGGTACTGAACGTCTCACAAACCCTCTAGACAATGTATCAAGCTCCTTATCAAACAAGAGTTGTGTGTTTTGTTCCAACATATATTCCCAACAACGATATTGTTCCTCTGACAGGTGGGATGTTGATCTGTGAACATAACATTATAATTATTGAAAATCGTTAAACTTTCTATGATTGTTAAAATGTCTTAATTCCCACTACCCTAATAAAAAACTGTTGTGTAACATTGTAAAAAAGGTTATTTGGATGTGAATAAATTTGTCTATAGCTTCTATTATTAGAGCTTCTTGTAGATTGCCAGGTGTCATTTCTACTGTCAGATAGAACAATACCAGAATAACACGTGACAGTGGAAATTCCACACACCTGGCAATCTACAAGAAGCTCTTATTCTCAGTTGATGCTCGAAAATGAGGACACGTAATTAAAGTCCTCAAAAGTTGATTCACATATTTACCAAGTAAGATTTTGGTTCAAATATTGTAAGTGATATATATATATATATATATATATATATATATATGTCGTGATATTTCATGTTGTATATTATTTTTCCGTTGCACTGACTTTATAATATTATTATTGTTATAAACAATTATTTACAATTAATAACTTTATATATATATATATATATATATATATATATATATATATATATATATATATATATATATATATATATATATTTGTGTAGTAACACGCCACTTTGCATTGACACTAGAGTTGATTGTATTGATGATATGATCTCTTAGCTCAGAGATTTCATCCAGGTTAGGTAGGACAAACACCTTTTCTGTCAAGTAACTCCAGAGAATGAAGTATATGCTTGGTGAGCAAATTGCTATTTATCATCCATATCAACTAAGTAACATGTATAAAAATAAACTGTTTGAAGTTCTTTTTCATAACACTTCTTTCATTCCTATTAGTGAAATAAAGTTTTTGTGATTAATTTTTGTAAGTTCTAAGATTATTAAGAAACGCTCTGTATATTCATAATATACTCCGTTTCTTACCTGTCAGATGAAGTTTCTTCTCCATCTGCTAAATTTCCATTCGAGTAAAAGTCATGTGCTTTATGTTTCACAGCAGACATTTTTCTTGTACCATTTTCATGCATTAAAACTGATTGATAATTTCGTGTATTATTTAGTCCACTCTGAAATTATGAAAAATGTTTGTTATGAGTTTGTAAATATTTTATGATCCTAAAGAGAGTATTAAAGTTTATCTATGTCTGGGCAATCAATGACATATCAAATCAGACTTGTGTATAATACTTTATATACAATTCCAGTCAGTTAAATTTATAAAACAATTTACACATTTTTTTAATAGGAAATGGTGGCAAGTGAAAAGGCAATTCTGGTGGTGATGCCTTTCACAGACTATCGATACAAATTATAAATCGGAGAACTGTCATATGATGGAAAAGCATTTGCTATAAATCCAGACCTAATAGCTAGCAATGAAAGATGCTATAGATAGTATTTTTTATAATACTCCTACAAAGCTTGGGATAGAGAAGCTCAGTATTACCAAAGCTCAGTATAGGAATATTAAACTCAGGATTCATGCCAGAAAACAATATATATATATATATATACATTCAAGGAGTATACGATAACTATAAATTGTATTAATTTTAAAAATACTTAACTAAGTGAATACGTAATTGCTTACTAGCTGACGCGTTTCAAAACATTTGTTCTTTTTACGAAGCTAACCCTCTACTGCTGGCATCGAGTGTAAAGGCTCTAACAGGAATGGATTTATGACTGTGGAATGGGGTGGGTTGTTTGAGTTGTGTATCATACAATAGAAAAGACAGTTGGCTTCAAAGTGTGTGTGATCATTTAATACGTTTTCTTTATCCTTTGCATAGTGTTTGTAGATTTCATATTTTTCTACATAAGTTTCTTAAGTGACACATAAGTTTCTTTTACATGACAAAATACAATCTGTAAAAACAAGACTTCCCCCTTGGTATCTGGTCTGTTGAACCAGTAAACTTTGAAATTTGGAAGGTTTAAACTTTTTATTATTTAGGTGTGTTTCTGGAATCAATGCTATTAGATATTATTACCTTAATTATCGTTTTAACTCAAAGTTAAGTTGATTACAACCAATTAAATATAGAATAACTTTTAATTTGTTTCAAACCATTGGTCAATCTATAATTAATTAATACATAAGTAAGTGAATAATTTGAGTAGAGGCTTAGCTTTGTAAAAGAAAAGATTGTTTCAAACCACATTAGCAAGTAAGCTCGTAAGTATTTACTTAGTTACGTATTAATTAATTATAGTTTAATTAGTGAATTCAAGATGATTACAACAAACAACATTGGATAATGTTTCAGTTTCAAATTGGAAACTTTTACGGGTTCTTAATTTTTTTTTCTAAATTACATTTAGTTGTCATTATGAAAATGTGAATTTAAATGTTGATGTTTAAAATGTAAGATAATAAATGAATTTTCAGGCCCTAAAGAGAATTTTAGTAAATGTATTCCTTGAATTTTAAAGGCATAACAATGTTTTAAAATTAATTAAAGGTCAGTTTGAATTTAATTGTATATAATTTGACTGTGCCAGCCAAATACAGTAATTTATATCCTTAACACTTACTCTCAGGCAACAAAATATTTTTTCAAAATCTATACCTTATCATAATTAGAATGTGTATTAGTAACATGGTCATTGAGATTTGATGGACGGCCACTACTTGTTTCATCGCTTTGACCACTAGGCGAAGAGCGATCCCCATCTTGTATCATAATGTGGGTATTGTCACAGCAACATGGAGATTCTACCTAATAATAGAAAGCATTCTTTTAGTTTTTAATCTATTAATTTTCACTTTAAAAACAAATATTCCATTTTGTGCAACAATGTTTAAAGTTCTAGCTTCCATAATGCTTTATCTTTTTCCTAAAAAAAAACTTCACTATTTACTATCTTTTTCTTTACTCAAACCTAATTTTGTCTGATACAAAAAATTATTGAGGTAAATTAAAACTTAATTAACAACACAAAAACAAGCTTACCTGAAGTGAATTTCTTTTAATTGTAGACCTTAACTCCTTAATGAGAGGATCGTTCTCAGGATTGAACGTTTGGAACTTTAGAACCATAATACTGAGATTGTCTTCACAACCATAACTTTGTGCTATATCTTGTAATTTTTTAGCTGATAAAACTGAATCCTCTATTGAATTGACAATTTCAATGGCTTCTTGAACACTTAGTACCTCCCATAATCTAAATAAAATTCAAAAATCAAATATCAATTCACGAATTTGCCGTATATTATACATACATAAAAATATCACCAGAGTTATCATCAGTTTTATATAAACAATTCAAAACTACTATGTTTGTTATGTGAGACAGATTGTCCATTTACTCTGTTCTAATAACAACCATTTAATAAATTGTTGTAGAATCAATGCTTGAATTAGAATCACTTTAATTAGTTTTCAACTTATTGCCAGTGGCGGTTTCTCCAAAAGGGCTCTGGGGCGCAGCCCTCCAAATTACAAAAATTAATTTTTAATTAATATTCATTTGTCTTAAATTAGGTTAAGAAGAGCTTAGAATTATTTAAGCAATGTTAAAACCATAAAATATTTAGCAGTTGACGCACGAAATTAGCCGCAAGCTCCGCGAGGGGCTCACAGCAGAGAGCCCCAGATTAGTGCATTGAGTGTGCGTGGAATAAGCTGAAACAGCCAAAACCGTGCTCTCAACGCGCGTGTTACGGGTGGCCTGGGATGGAGTCCCGTAGTCATGCGAATGCGCTGAGAAATGACTAATCAGTGCTGCTACTACAATTCTATATGATTTAGGAAGCAGCATTGTAGGCTTATTTGTAATGTTCTCACAATGTTTCCATTTATAGGTCCTTTGATGTGCATACACAGTGGCCTAATATATTTTAAAAGTAAAACTAAATTCACACTACTCGTTGAGTACTCGATGCTTTAGCATAGGCAATCACTTAACTACCCAACCTAGCAACATTTCGTAAATCACACCGTAATACGTCTATTAGTTATAGCAATGCTAATATATTAATCAATAAGTGTAACTTAATAAAAGTTGTAGGTGCTTAGAATATAAAACGAGTTAAATGGGTATCAAATTTCAAAATTGTCTCTGCACCTCGTAAATCTTATTGCGCCACTGCTTATTGCATGAACCTTTCAGGGCCTCTCTTTCTTTTACTCAATTGAAAGTAGGAGTTTCAGCAATTTATATTTGCCTGCAATATACATAGCCTGCATATTTCCATGCAAATACATAGCTACAGCTATGTTAACAAGGTCAGTAACAATGAATTTTGAAGTCTTTCACCTAATACAAATTAATAAGTTGTTTTTTTGAGAGAATACTTGTTCCTTGAGAGTGTAAAGTTTAATTTTATTGTGAAAAAAAATCAATTATTTAGCTGAGGAAGTTTGGTTAGGCTAATGTACTAGTAAAAATTTGTTTTATTGCTAATACATTATTATCTTGTGTTTTGATACTTTATACTATTATATTAAAAATAAAAATCGAAGTATAGAAAAGATTTTTTTATAATCTCGTAAGATTTTACCTCTAAAAGTCTTGGTTTTATCATAGTATATTCATATATAGGTTGTTTTTACCTGTATAATAATAATTATAATAAATATTTATTTGTTATATATTAGTAATGACATGCATTATTGTTCAACAAAATAAAATATTTGTAACAATAATTTATTTATTTTCAATTATTTATTTTAGTTAGCTGTACCTTGCCAGACTTTGCCGTAGCACATTGTGGTTACATGGATGAGGAATGAGGAACAAAACAAAGCATACATTTCGTAGAAGTTTAACTTTGCAATACTTCAGGGGCTAGAGCAATACAAAGCTAAGCATTATAATTTTTTTATCGAACTGTTGCCAGAATCAATCTGATACGAAATGTTTTCCCAGTTTCTCTTGGCTCATCCAAGAAGAAGTTCCCCCAACTCCGTCATTTATCATTTGGATTATTTTCATTCATTTTAGAAATGCTTGGTTGGACAAATGAGTGGAGATCACCAGTATTGTAACTCTGTTGGCAGGACACATCCACATCAAATAAAGCTGCCAAAGCTCGGGTGGGTGCTGGCATTACCAAATAACCTCTACTAGGTTTGGCTAATGTCAAAGCTCAATTCCTATATGATCACACAAAAGTACCTTAATTAGAGTGAACATTTAATTCAGATTTTATAATAATCTGAATGGGATAGAAGTGGATGGTTTGTTTTTGTTAATAAACAATGTAATTGGGAAGAGGTAATATTTCACAAGTGACTGTGGTTCTTCTAGCTAGAATGGAAAGTGATCTTTAATGGCACTTTAGTTTCTTTGTGCTCGAGGGTATGGTTTGAAGAGGGTTGTATGTTTTGTGAGAATTTAACCTCTAATGCAGTAGAACATTTTGTGTTTTTGAAGCATAGACAAACCAACAAGATTTTTATGTACAAAGATTAAGTATGGGAAGTGTTGCCCTCACTTTAGCTGATGCCGTGATCACTGGTTCACAGCTGATAGTTGAAAAATGCTGTTAAAATAACATGAAAAATAGACAAAAACTATCTTTGAAGTGGGCTGTATTCCAGCAAATCCCATATATATTTAGAACAGTGAAGAAAACTTTGTACTAAAACTGTGGAATACCTCGTGGTAATAAGAATAATTTTCATATTAGTAATTAATTTCTTATATTATGTTTGATATATAATACATACAACAACAAAAATAATGATATGTTTGACTTATTGTTATTTTTCAGAAATTAAAAAAAAATCATTTTTAATATTTTCAGGTTTATTGTCCACTTGTCTGATATATTATATTGATAAATAAGATTTCTATGTTGAGTGATAAAAAAAAAAAAAACAGAATAAAAAGACTGTTGTTTGTTTTAACAGATAAAATGATTAATTAATATGCAAATACTTATTTTTTGACCTTTTCAAGCTATTATTAAACTTATGACCTAAAGATAGAACATCCATATTGTCTTTGTCAATACTATCTGAAGACTAATTTACAAACCAAGTATTTTGCAAATATGATAGAAATGTCATTGTATTAAATAATCATTTGACTTGTTGAAACAGATGTTTTTTAAAAGTTATTCTAAACAATTTTATACGAGTTACAAAATGGTAAACAAAAAAATTCTCAATATTTGCTGCATTTTAGTAATTTACAATGGCTTTGTTCCTCCAACTCAAAACCAATATGTGACTGTCAGACTCACCTGACACATTAAGTATAAAAACTCTACCTGGAGCATGAGTTGAAAAGAAAACATTTTTTTAAAGCGAAGTTCATTATCTGCTATCAAGATTTTTTACTAATAATAGTACTTTAAAAGTTTTTATCAAATACTGATGTTAGAAACCTACACAAGCATATCAGAAAGTATGCAGTTGTTTAAAACAAAGATATTTTCATAAATTACAATTCAAAATTGACCTTTTCTCACCTTTTGTTAGCAATTATGAGGAAATCGTCTTCTTCAGATAGCACAACTTCTGTGACATGGGGATCAGGGACTACCATAGGAAACATGACACTATTGCCAAGTTGACTTCTTACTGTTTGCTGAAACCAAAATAGAAAAAAGTGTAGAATGGAAATAACAATTTATTATATTTCTATGAAAGTTATGTTACCTCATATGCATGAAAATAATATTAAAGGACTAAATTGAAAATTTATTTTTAAGAAATATATAATTGAAATAAAAATAATTTACTTGTGAAGGTGCATGTGCTAAAGTTAATGAACCAGTTGATCGAGAAAGAACAGCTTTTGCTTCCCCAACGCTTGCAATTCTTAGAACATATCGACCAGGGGTGCTGGTTTTATATCTTGCAATATGGCACAACATGGCACACACTCCAAACCTCTGACCCATTTCTTTTAATTCCCTAAAAAGAGGCAATTGTACAAAATAATATTAATTTTTATATTTCATTTTAACAATTTTTACATGGTCATTAACAAATTTACATTTAAATAATGAACTCTTAATATTTTGAAATAAATATAGTGGCACTCAATTACACTTTAATATACTAGCACTCACTTTGTTGTTTAATGAGGACACCTATTTCAAGAGAAGTGTCTCATTTTTACAGTTTGTCAGAGATGGCCAACTTTTTAACCCTAAAGGGCCACTTCAGTATTTTCAGTGAAGAAGACGCTCACACAACTAATTCCACAAATTCATCAATAATTCAAATGTAGGCAATACATATATCGTATAGTATGCGTTGTATATGAAATAATATGAATCAATAAATGGTTTGTAAAAATTTTCATATACATTTAATGTGAAGCTCAATGTACAAAGGATCAGAATAATTATAATATTAAATTTTTAGTTACACTTTTAAAATGTTTTAAACTTGCCTATGGTAGCACTTACTTTGCTTGTTGAGGACGGTCGTTTCGGGAGATGTGTCCCTTTGTCAACTCAGACCGTAACTGATCTCAAGGTTTACGTAGGTTAGGGTGGGGGTGGGATATTTTGGTGGTGTGGGTGTATTTTGTGTGTATTAGGAGTTATGATGTCAAAAATATCCCACCCTCACCCTAACCTACGTAAACCTTGAGATCAGTTACGGTCTGAGTTGACAAAGGGACACATCTCCCGAAACGGCCGTCCTCAACAAACAAAGTAAGTGCTACTATAGGCAAGTTTAAAATCTTTTAAAAGTGTAAGTGATTACTAGTAGCTCATGCGAAGATGGAATCAACAAATATTAAATTTTTAGTTGTTTTTAGTCATGTTGTTTAGGCTTATCAGAATACAGTATTGCAAAAAAACTCTAATTTATTTAAATTTAAAATCATCCATAACTATATAAGTGTACCTACTTCACTTAATGAGAACATTGTCGGTGGGCACAATCGTTCAACAGTTCATCAAAACCAATCTGATTTAAAGTGGTTGTTACCTTTAGAAGATTTCAAAGATGGTTTAATCTGTTGCGGTGAGTTGACTTTATAAATTCCATTGTTGAAGAGCCGCACTCACAAAAGTATGTGCTACCAAACATTGAAAGTATTTTCCTACTTAAGTCACGTAGTTTGGGATATTTCTCCTCAGGCACTTTACTCTAAAATGGAGTACTAGTTTCCGACCTTGTCTGAAAACAGAGCCTCTTTGCAAGTCACAGAGCTCTTACAGGGGGTTGGAGCCGTGTTCAACCTACATCCTATAACCTATACCAATCTATATTTCATGTTTTACATTTGTTAATAAATCAATAATCTAATGTTTTTAACATTCGTCTGGGGCCGCATAAAATCAGGTCGCGGGCTACTAGTTGGCCATCCCTGGTTTAAGTTGACAATGTGACACATTGTCCGAAACAGCTGTCCTAATTAAACAACAAAGTAAGTACTAATATATGCCTGTGTCACATATTATCCAAATTTTTAAGTGAAAACTAGTTGCTCAAGCTGAAAATGGAATCAAATATAAATCAAATTTATCTTGTATTATTAGAGAATAACTAAATACCTGTGTGCAGATAACATTGTATACTTCATGTAATCATTAGCTGTTTCTTTGACAGTCCTTTCTTCAAGCAAAATGCGAGGAATTGTTTTAACAAGAAGTTGAGGTAGCTCTGAATTGTTCCCAGCATCAAACATGCCTAGCAAAGCTTCTGTGTTACAAAACCCTGGCAGCCGCAGTTGTGAAATACATAATCTAAATTAAACGAAATTAAATTTAATATAAGTAATATCTTACTCAATAATATATATATATATAGGCCTATATATATATATATAAATGCATTATCTTACATTAAAATAATATGTTTGTAATAAAAAAATTGTACCCCAGAAAAAATTTTAAAATAAAAACACTAAACATTAAAATTAGGAAGAGAAATATTATGGTTAAAACATGTGTATTAAAAATTCTAATTATAGACTAATTTTCTTTAGAAAGTATCTGTGAATATCTTTTGGTATTTTTATTATTAATTTTTTTTTCTGTAACAAATTCCTAGGCCAATTTTATAATTTTACTGTTAATGATAAATTGATCGTGTAAGCCTTTTAATTTTATTAATCCCTTAAATAGGATATAAATTTTTAATGTGAATATATGAAGCCAGCAAAAAATTATCCAAAAGAGTGTTATAAAAATAATCCTGAAATTAAAATATATTGTTAAACCATGCATATTAGCTTTTTAAATGTAGTGAACCAAGTTGGGGTTACAAGAAATGTTCATATCTTACGGTATGCAAAGGAAATGAGTTGGAATTCCAAGAAATCTATATCTAAAAAAATGAATGTTTGTGTGTATGTATGTATGTTATGGACGCCTAAACCACTAAACAGAAGCTTATGAGATTTGGAGAGATTTTTTTAAAAACATATTTCTAAGATGATTCATGTGAAATTTGCTTCAGATCCATCCACAGGGCTCTGCCCCAGAGGTAAATTTATGTATTTTACAGCTAATGTATGTATCTGAGTATGTATGTATCTTACAGACACCAAAACTGCTGAACAGAAATTACTGAAATTTGGAATGATTTTTTGAACATATTCTCAGAATGGTTTACATTATGTTTGGTGCAGATCAATCCACAGATGGTTCAAATACCGATGTATATATCTACGTATCTTATGAACGCCTAAACCACTGAACATTTTAATGACATTTGGGGAGATTGTTTAACATATTTTCAGGTGGGTTTTTGTGAATTTTGGTGTAGATGCATCAACAGGGCTTCACCCCAGGGACTTAACATAGTTCAAAAACTGATTGATGTGTGTGTATATATATATATATATATATATATATATATATATATATATATATATATATATATATGTATATGTCTTAAGAATGCCTAAACCGCTGAACATAAGTTAATGAAATTTGGAGGGATTGTTTAACATTATCCCAGGATGCTTTGTGATAAGTTTGGAGTATATCCAACCAAAGTGCTCTACCCCCAGAGGCTTTGGATGGTTCAAATACCGATGTATATATGTATGTGTCTTACGGACATCTAACCTGCTAAACAGAAGTTAATATAATTTGGAGGGACTGTTTAACTTGTTCCCAAGATGGATTGTGTGACGTTTAGTGTAAATCCATCCACAGGGCTCCGGCCTAAAGGCTTAAAATGGCTTAAAAACCGATGTATGTATATATGTGTGTATGTATATGTCTTATGAACGCCTAAACTGCTTAACATCAGTTAATGAAATATGGAGGAATTGTTTAACATATTCCCAGGATTGTTTGTGTTGAGTTTCGTCTACATCCATCCACAGTGCTCCGCCTCAGAGGCTTAGGATGGTCCAAAAACCATTATATATATGTATGTAATGTCTTATGAACGCTTAAACCACTCAACAGAAGTTAATGAAATTTGAAGGGATTGTTTAACATATTTCCAGGGTGGTTCGTGTGCGGTTTGGTGTAAATCCATCAACAGGGCTCCGCCCCAGAGGCTTAGGATGGTTCAGTGTACAGCCTTCCATAAGTCTAATGTTAAAATGTATATCTATACTAGCGTTACTAAAATTAATTTTAAAAAATTATAAACATTATGTAAGAATAAAAATACATTATTTATTATTTTAAACTGTTTATAATTGCTAAATTCTGTGTACAATTATTGCTATCACACTAATTGATTTTAAAAGTAGGATCGCCAGTAATATTCTCGCGAAATTTGAATCAACCAAAGATATGCAATGGTATTAGAATAACCACACAAAAAACCGACATCCAACTTGATCCAGACAGAAATCAGAGGCGGCAATTTCCATGAATACCGATGATTTCATCAGATGTACCTAATGATTTCAAACGACTATAATTTCCTTTGCGATTTTTCACGTGTTACGACACCTAAAATTTATATGATTATACGCCGAATGAAATGAAGAAAATCATTGCCTATCCTCTAGCATTGCAGTAAATGAAATATAATTATTTAGATGTTTGATTTGCTTTTCTTATTGCAAAAATTATGATTTCGGGCGCAGCAACATGCGCCGGGTAACGCTAGTGTTCATGTAAAGTTCTATAAACATATTTTGTCCATTCCTAATTATAATACTAGGGTTCATTACAACTCCTGTTTTTTTTAATGCATTGGAATGTATTTCCGTGTTATCCGAGTGTTTGGTAATTTGAGGGGGTCCTGGTCCCATTAAACTCGAATTATCAAGACTCTACTGCATATATTATATACCATTTTGTCCATAATTATGAGAATTATAAGAAAAGTTATTCTGGTTTTAATAAGAAAATAATAATATTCAGTGTTATGATCTACGATATGAGTTATTTTGTTAAATAATTTGTTGTTATCATTTAAATCTAAAATTATATTTTTTTTAAAACCCTAGAAAAATCAAACATATTGTCTTTTAACTTTAAAAAAATTACTACATAATCAAGATATAAACAAAAATATTAAACATCTATAGAATTTCTTGCTAGTTTTATTTTAGGCACAATACTATGACTAGACCATTATACATTTTTTCCTAGCATTTTTCATTCTGTGCTGTGCTGAATGAATTTTGCTACAACCACACCATTAGAATCTGTCTTAAATACTGTTACACCTATGAGTATACCAAAAAATAATTTCAAATAAATCCAAATACATAACTAGGTAAAAATAAATATAAAGAGCAAGGCACATATTATTATTTGCCCATTTAAAAATGATATTGCTTATCTGTCACCAAAATTGACATTACTGACAATAAAGGTGTAATATTAAAAATGATTATTTTAGAATATAATTTTTAAATAATCTTAGAATGTTGTTTTTCAAAGAATTGAAGTATTTTAAATAAAAAAAAAATAACTGACAAATAAAAAATGTTCAAGTGAAAGTTTACGAATTTTAGGTAATTTAACTGTTCAATCTCTTGCCATTACACATCACTACAAAAAAAAATCATGATTTATACCTATCTCTGTGACCAGGAGTTTCTGAAAAGCCAAGTGTCCATGGTGAGTCCAACTCAGAAGAAGCAGCCTCCTGGTGGGGTGGAGAACATGGTAGGGAGCTACGGTTCTGGCCAGACACATCCACAAGACTCATGGCACGTTTAGTTCTTAAAAAATACAAGTAGGTATTCAGATTTTTTAAAACTTAGTCCACATTATTTTTAAAGTTTTAAATAAACTACATGCTGTATTTAATGTTAGTTTTTCTTAATTAAACTATAACTTTAAAAAATTATAAACAATAACAATTTTCCCAAAAAATGAAAATAGATCTAATTTTTTACCAGATAATTTAAAATTAATTGGTAAACAAAAGCAGTAATAAATCAAAATACTGCCATACACTTACTTGGTTTTTTTATGAGTAGGTTTATATTTTCAAATAAAATTTTTATTAATTTATAGAATTTTAAAGTTTTGATGGAATAAATGTTTAAAACTGTTGTAAAATTGAAATTTCTAGACTTAATTTTTTACCTAGTTTTTATTTTCTTTGAAAGTAAATATGGAAAAGTTTTAATAGTTATTGTAGGTTGTTTTCCATTTCATTGTTTTGTAATACCTGTATACTTGAAATTGTTTTGCATCAACATGAAGTCTGAGGTTTCCTGAAATGTCTAGAAATTGTAGTCTCTTTGGTACAAGTGTTGCTAAATCTACCCTATCTAACTGGTTGTTTGCAAGATCCAAAACCTGAAATAGATAAGTTTTTTTTAATTGAAGAAGTTTAAATAAAATTGTTTACTAGACAGAATTAGTTTACATCTTTATTATACTTAAATTTAGGAAAACGAAATTAAAAAACGACACATACTTTTTAATTAATAAAGCTAACAAAACTACAAAATTTTGTGGCTATCTGAGCAATATCAACTATAATAGATAATGATTACTATTTTATTATATTAAAATAAAGTGGAAATATGAACACAGTTAGTAATGCAGTCTTGAACAATAAGTGATTCGTTTTAAAATTTCAATGAAATTTTATTCACTTTAATAAATTTTATTTTAGTAAAATAATTAATAACTTATGAACCTTATTTACTAGTTTGATAGGAAAAAACATTGTTAATTAAATTGCAGTATATTAAAGTTTGCTAAGCAAACACTAGTTAATTAAAATTTAATAATAAAATAAAGTAAATTATAATTAAAAATTCTATGATAATTACAAATTAAATATATTTAGATTATGAAAATAATATTTTAATTCTTACATTTTTTTAAAATTGTTTCAATATGCTAAGACTCTAGTTGGTTGTACATTAGTATGCTGATTTTTATATATTTTTACCTAGTACTGTTATGGTTAATCTTGTTGACATATTTTCTGAAATTTGTCTACAAAATTTAATATTAAAGAGATTTAATAATAAAGTAATTTAATAATTTAGTGATTTAATATGATGAAAGTGATTTACAAGATTTAATATGCTAGAAATGAGAGAAAACTATAATGTTCATTATATATTTTTTTAAATAATAAATCATTAATGTGTATTACTTTGATGAAAAAAGTAAAATAATTTCCTATTCACTCCATTTATTGAGAAAAAAACAAGGAAAGGGTTATTTCCTATTTTTATCTACACTTTATCTTGCTTTTAAGTTTGGACTTAAACAAATTATTATGTTCAATTAAATACAAGCATACAAGTAGAAATAAAATAAAATAAAATACAATATGCAATATACGTAATAATAATAAAAAGTTAAAAGTTATAGTAAATTACTTTTATTTTACTATAATATTTAACACTGCATTTTATTTATAGTACAAGCTAAATAAATAAAAATGATAAAACAATTCCTCATGGAGAATATGGGAAATATAAAGCATTTCTTTAACGTTTGCAAAAATTTAATAACAATAAAATTTAATAAGCCTATATAAAAATTATGAATTCCTGAAAATATGAATGAGGACATAAGGGTAAAGTTGTGATGAGGTAATTCTATGTAATGAGTAGAACATAAATCTAACAGATATATTAATAAGTTGACATTTGTTGATTCCATCTTTGTGTGCGCTACTAATAATCACTTACACTTTTAAAAGATTTTAAACTTGCCTATAGTAGCACTTACTTTGCTTGTTGAGGACGGCCGTTTCGGGAGATGTGTCTCTTTGTCAACTCAGACCGTAAGTGATCTCAAGGTTTACGTAGGTTAGGATGGGGGTGGGATATTTTGGTGATGTGGGTGTATTTTGTGTGTATTAGGAGTTATGATGTCAAAAAGTGTGTGTGAGTTGTAATGTAATTGTGTATTGAGTATGTGTGTAGGGTGTAGTTTGAAGTGCCTATATATTTTGTATTGTTCGGTTGTGTAGCGTTGGTTATTTCTGTGTTGTTTCTGAAGAATTTGTAGGTTAGATGTTATTACCATGTAGTCATGTTTTGTGGAGTTGAGATGATCGGCGAAGTTTGATTGGTAGTTATTGTTTTTTAGTGCTTTTATATGTTCTTGGTAACGTGTGTAGAAGGACCTCCCTGTCTGGCCTATGTAAAAACTGGGGCATGAACTGCAAGTTAGTTTGTAAACTCCAGTGGTGTTGTAAATGTCGTTGATTTTGCTGTTGGGTTTAAATTGTTTGTTGAGAGTATTGTGTGTGGAGTAAGCTATTTTGTAGTTGTATTATCGTAATGTGTTGGTTAGATTGTGGGTTTTGGATGATCTGTATGGTATTGATAAGTATTTTAAGGGATTGCCATCTTGTGTGTTTGTATTAAACACCATAAAATATATAGCACAAACAAACGGATACAACCCAACAATGATTGACAAATTATACAACCGCCTAAAAAATAAAAATAATAACCCAAATACAAACACACAAAATGGCAATCCCATAAAATACTTATCAATACCATACAGATCATCCAAAACCCACAATCTAACCAACACATTTCGAAATACAACTACAAAATAGCTTACCCCACACACAACACTCTCAACAAACAATTTAAACCCAACAGCAAAATCAACGACATTTACAACACCACTGGAGTTTATAAACTAACTTCCAGTTCATGCCCCAGTTTTTACATAGGCCAGACAGGGAGGTCATTCTACACACGTTACAAGAACATATAAAAGCACTAAAAAACAATAACTACCAATCAAACTTCGCCGATCATTCAACTCCACAAAACATGACTACATAGACATAACATCTAACCTACAAATTCTTCATAAACAACACAGAAATAACCAACGCTACACAACCGAACCATACGAAATATATAGACACTTCAAACTACAACCTACACACATACTCAATACACAATTACATTACAACTCACACGCACTTTTTGACATCATAACTCCTAATACACACAAAATACACCCCCCACCACCAAAATATCCCACCCCCACCCTAACCTACGTAAACCCTGAGATCAGATACGGTCTGAGTTCACAAAGGGACACATCTCCCGAAACGGCCGTCCTCAACAAGCAAAGTAAGTGCTACTATAGGCAAGTTTAAAATCTTTTAAAAGTGTAAGTAATAAGTTGATAATAGAACAAGTTCTTAATATATTGTAACATGAAAACTTTACTGATGTAGGTTTAAGGTTAAAAATGTATATAAAGAATTTTTTATTGGATATCTTAGATTTAATGTCTAAAATAAAATTTAGCTCAATATCTCAGTGGTATGAGAATAATTTCACATTAAAACTTACAATTTCAGCTTACATGTCATTTGTTTTGTTATTCTTTATAATAAATCTCTATCTTTTTTTATTTAAGTTTGTTTGTAGTTCTTTATGTATTTGATGTTTACTGCGTACTTTTAATTTTAGTATATGTAATTTGTCAATATCAGTTAATGCTCTTCCATTTAGCTTAGTTTAAGGTTCTAATTTACGATAATGAACATTAAAAAAAACACTGATGTATTGTAATTTAAATTTTAAGAATGTTATTTTATGTTTACCCTTAAAGCAGCAATATTGCCAAGACTAGGACAGAACTGTAGAAGATTTGAATGGGTTCGTAGAACCCGAAGGTGTGGCAACTGTGCTATATTGGCTGGTAGCTCTGTTATTTGATTTCCAGATATAATTAGCTCTTCAAGTTCAAGCCATGCAGATATACAGCTGTAATTGAAAATAATAAACTGTAATTGTTTCTCTAATCTAAAATGTTTCTAATAGTCTAAAAACCTCTTTGAAATAATAGAATATATGTTTAGTTTTACATTTGGGGTGGTTCAATTTGAAGTTTTTATATTCAATTTATTAAAATTTTTATTAAATAAAATTAGAATAAGGTTTGATTAAGTTATATTCAATTTAACTAATACATTTTATTTTAGTTCAAAAATTAAAGTTATTTATGAATTTATATTTATTTAATCAAATTTATCATAAAGTTAATTTTAAAAAAACACACAAGTAGAACATAGATACAAGATGACAGTCAATGATCAGTTTAATGTTCTGGAAAGCACAGACAGGCAGAAATTCTACTACTAAGTAGATTGTATAATAGCCATTAAAAACTTACAGATAAAACATCACATTCTACTCTAAAACTAAGACACGCTCATAAATTTACTAATGTACAAACTTTTTATTCTTCATAAGAAAAATATAAACCTAAAAACAACATGAAATTGTAAATATATAAACCTTTCAGAAACCAACTAGGGTATATTATATGTAAATAACAAAACACTTCTATCAAACCCATTTGTTGAAGATATAATACAAAACAATGCACACAATATTAAAATTATATCTTATTACACTTTTGCTATTACCTGCGACCAGACTTTTTGTTAAACTAAAAGTTGTTAAATTGTTAACTTACACTTGGAGGAAACGTTTTTGTCTTACGACTTCTTCTGCCTCCTAGGCAGCTGAAGAAGTCGTAAGACAAAAACGTTTCCTCCAAGTGTAAGTTAACAATTTAACAACTTTTAGTTAACATAAAGTCTGGTCGCAAGTAATAGCAAAAGTGTAATAAGAATTAACAACCAGCTCATCATGAACAGCAACAAGATTTCGATATTTAAAATTATATAACTGAAATTATACACAATTAATAACATCTACAATCAACAATATAGATTTACAAGACAAAACCTGTCTGAACAATCCTGTCCACGCCTCACAGTATTGCATATTGTTACAGCAAATATGCTGACCAAATTGGAAATCTGTTGGCTTGTTTTTATATTAAATAGAGGACATAGTAAGTAATGTTTGGGCTGTATTTTTTTCCAATTACAAATTCAGTGCATTCAGTTAATTAGAACTTAGCTAGTGAGAACTATTCACAAAGGTAAAAGTTTTAAAAGCTAGTCTGTTGTAAACTAGTGTGTTTGTGTATTAAAAACGAATTTTTGGTGAGACTTTTAGTAAACTATTTTGACTTTTACCTTAGTAAATGCAGTGCATATTTAGTTTTCTTAAATTAGGCCTATTTTTGCTGTGAACTAAAAAATTACGTTTCCTCATTTTATTAAGTTTTTTTTTATTAATTTATAGTACAAAATTATTTTTTTTAAAGTATGATTCAGCACATTTTTCTAGAAAAAGATTTACGTTTATTTTTGTAAATATTACAAAAATACATTATTACTTTTGAATACAAAAGTAGCATAATTTTTTAATTTATTGATAATTATTAGATTAAATTATTTATGAATAAAAAACCAAAAAGCATAGATTTGAGGCATTATATTCAACGTTTTCTATATTTATTTGGAAACGTTTTAGTAAAAGAGGAATACATTGTCTATTAGATATTTAATAAAACATTAATAATATGTTATAACTTGCAGCTTTCAATTTTATTACCTTATTAAACCTATTCGCCTAATATGGAGGAAAGCTTGTCTTAGGAATAAGTAAGTATGTCTACTCGTTTAATACCTCTCTTAACTTATAAGTTGTGCATGAAAACTTGATGAAGAGAAAAGATTGAAATAATATTCACCCAGGAATAAAATTGCTGAGAATTAGTACAGGAGTAATATATTGTTGAATAAAACTAGAGTGAAAAAGATAAAAGATTGGAAAAGCTGAAAATGAAATTATAAAATTTAACACTAAAATGTTATGGTATCTATAAAAGAATGGAGGGAAAGTTATTCCAAAGAGGAAAAGTAAAAATAGGCAAGGAATCTAAATCAATACCAAGAAAGTGAGGACAAAGAGGTGTAGGAAAGGCTGGTGGTACACAAGATGCTTTAGAGTTTCTGGTACACTAGAATATTATCCTAATGATCATCCTAGAAGCATGACAAAGATTATGTATTGGGTTTGTAAATAATTAACAAAAGTTTACAAAAATAGTTCTAATTTTAGCGTTTGGTGGGAGTAACTAATGAGATATGTAGCACACTAGAGTGTAGTAAATAAAAGCAAAATATTTTATCAAAAACTTCACTACCTTTCTGGTAGACTAGTGAGGCAGTTATATGCCAAATGAAGCGCATGAAGGTTAGTTAATCTGGCTAAGATTTGTATATCACTAAGTAGGTTTGTTGTGAGAAATAATTTTTCTAGTTGATGCCCATCTTCAATCCTTGAAGGCAACTCTCTTAGTTTGTTGTTGGACATGTTCAACACTTTTAATCTACAACAAAATTAGAATCATTACATTTAAAATTTGATATAAATGGTGAAATAAAACATTTTAGATTTTTAAAATTCTTTGGAAATAAATTTACATTTTGTAAATAAAAGTTGTTTTAATCTATTGAACTTGATACAAACTATGTTCAAATGTCAAATACTTACATTTCATTAAAATAGTTATTAAAAAATTGTGATAATAAAGTTTAAAATGTGAAGTTAATTAAATGATGTAGAAATTTATTTATCACACATGTACGAACACGTGCACGCACACACACTCACATAAATAAATTTATCAAAAGTAAATATACATAGACAAATAACACACACACACACACACACTCACACAAATATATATATATATATATATATATATATATATATATATATATATATATATATAAATTTATCAAAAGTAAATATACTTAGACAAATATAAGTGCTTACAATCTTTTTCACCTAACCATAAACTTTCCTTATATTCCAACTAAAGTAGATACATATACTGACTATTTTTTCTATATTCTGAATCTTCCCATATCCTTTACAAGGAATAATTAAGGTGAAAAGCACATGCTTGTGTGTGTGTGTGTGTGTGTGTGTGTATGTGTGTGTGTGTGTGTGTGTGTATAACTCCTGCTGATCCTACCTTTAACATTAAGTGAGGTTCAGGCAGTGGACATGGGCTTGTTGCATCAAAATTAGAAATAATATCAATCTCAGGAAAAAATCTCAATTTAAATAAAAAGTGCTGATAAGAGTGTGTTAAGCTGAACATTATTATCAAATAAAACCTTTATTTATTAGTGCAGAAAGAATGCACATAGTCATAGTGCTACAAAAGAAAGAATGAGTTTATGCAATGCTGTAATGTGTCTGGATCTCAGAAACTTTATTTGTTGGTAATCAGTATAATCAAAAAATATCTCTACAAATAAGCTTTCAATCAAGTATATGAATCAATTACTTGTTATAAAAATGATTGTCATATTTTAGGAAAACCATAGTGGCAGGTAAAAACTCAAGACATTAATATTCCTGCTGTTTTATTATTATGAAGGATACTTGTTTAATGTAATTCTTATTGAGGAAAACTATCTCCAAGTACTATCATTAAATCATTGAAACCCTTATGACCATCCCACCCCTTCATAAAAATTAAAATAAAGAGAAATTAGTAGAAAAATAAGGACAGTAATGAGGGGCTTGATATTCAAGAAGTTTCAGAATTTCTGTCAACATTTCTCCACATCAGTGTACAAGTAGTGGTTCAAGTTATATTGGACCATGTTATAAGTTTCAGTATAGAAGAAATACAATATTCCTAGACAGAAGAGGAAAGAGACCTTGTTCATTCTTATGATGTAATAATCTGTCATTTAAGAAAATGCTCATTAAAAGTTAGGCACAATTTATTGTGCAACTACAGTCATTTGTTTTATGTATGTGCTTATCCTTAGATTTTAAATCACTGACTGCTAAATCATTCTATTCATTTTTGAAATAACTTCACCTTGGCAAAGAGATAATTAGCTGGTCTGAGAAAAGTCCAAAGACAGCTGAGGATCATAGTGAAAAATCTGGCTCTACAGAACTGAACTGTGGAGCCAGCAAGAGAAGAGGTGTGATCATGCAAGGGATCCTCAACCATCTATGTCTGCAATCTGGTGCTAGGTTTTAAAGAAAAACATTATTTGTTTAAATCAGCTGAAATCAAGGATAGTTTTACAACTGGGAAGAAACTTCATCCCTCAAATAAATTCACCTTTTTGACATTGTATCTGTGAGACCAGAGCAGTACTATGTGACTCTTCTATTAATTCTAAGATGATCTTCTTAAGAGTGATTCTATCATATACATATTCTACTTTATCTATATATGTGTTTATTGTGTTTCCAACCCTTTTCAACTATGATCGTGTTTACACTGTTTAGCTTCTATGTGAATTTTATTGGGTTGTGATATTTCAATTATATACTATTTTAATTCATAGTTCAAGTGTGTATTCAAAATTTGCTCTTCTTTGTTCATAAAAGTCAAAAGGATACAAATAGTAAGAAATTTTAGATTAATTTAAGCAATTATATTAATATTGAGGTAATTTTCACAAAAAGTAAAACACTTTTGAAAATATCATGTTTTTTGTAAATATTAAAAAAAGGTTCTATTTAGAAAGTGATTTAATCTATTACTTCTTTATAGGTTAAATATACAATACAGTGATCCCTTTAATTTTAATATCGCTGCAAAGAATAAATATATAAAAGTTTACTTACCTAGATGATGCAAGGAAGAAATGTTCAGGTAAAGTCGATATACAGTTATTTTGTAAAAATAATTGTTGAAGAGGGATGTGTCGAATGACAGTAGGTAAACTTGTTAGTTTATTGAAACTTAGTTGCAGAGTTTGTAAGGAACTGAGCTCACTGCAGAACAAATAGTCAGGAAGTGATGTAAGGTTGTTATGACTGGCAAATAATGTTTGCAATTGCTGGCATCCTGCAATCCATTCTGGCAAACTATTTAGGCTGTTGCTGGAAACAAAAGAGTAAATGCAGCTGAACATTATAAAGTAATTATTATTATTATTGTACATTTATTGTTACATATTTATTTTATATAATTCCTGCTATGTTTAAGTTTTGTTTGTTTGTTTTGTAATTTTTGTTTTAATTATGCTTTTTATTGTTTTATCTATAATATTGCGTTTCTGTCTTATTTGTTGATTGGCGATGATAGCCACAGTTGGATTTTCGCCAGGAAATATATATATATATATATATATATATATATATATATATATATATATATATATATAAGTGATGAGTCGATTATCGATTCCAAAAGTCGATTTCTCCAATTCTGGACGCTAGAATCGAAATCGGGAATCGATCGCAAAAATCGATTCCAAATATCTCGATTTCAGCGATGCCAGCGTTTACACATTGGGCTGTAATATATACGACGCCGATCTAACGTAGTGTCGTGTTTAAACATTGGCGTAAATATCCATCGCCGCACTAAGATAATGTCGCGTTTACACATTGGCGGTAAAATATCCGTCGCCGCTCTAACGTAATATCGCGTTTACACTTATTATATATTATATTATATATTTCAAATAATTGATGTATTTGACAAAAATACTGCTTTCAACATTCAGACGAGATCATTTAGAATGAACTGATCTGTGAAAAATATCAATTCATTCTTCATCTTATTGTATGGTTGAAAAAAAAGCAGTGCCTCTGAAATGTGGTAAATGTTTTAATCCTAAATTTTATTACTCATTGTACAAAAAGTCCAATGAAATGTTCATGTTAAAAATTAGTAAAAGAATTTCTGTAATTAAGATAAAAGTAAATTTATAAAAAGAACTTAAAAGAGATAGATTTTAGAGTACACTAATTAATGTTCTGAGCAAACTAAAAATCTTGATAAAGATTGAAACTCAAAAAACTTTTGAACTCCCTAAGTCATTTACAGATTATAAGTTTGGCAACTGATAATTTCTTTAAGTTTAAACCAAAATGTTTTAATGTGTTTCTTTTCTTCTATGTTATGGAGTCAGCCTCATATTATTGCCAAGGTCCGTCTCTTGCAAAATTTCCAAGTTTGTATATTTAAACATTCTAAATATATATTTTTTTTAATGTTTCTAATAACTCACTTTCTTGTAGGCCTGTAGTGTAAAATTTTTAATCAAATTAATCTAACTCCCAATGCCTAAGAGATTGAAAATTTTAATCTCTCAGCATGGCATAGCTTAGGAATGGATGACAATGTAATAATATTTGGTTATTGAGTTGATGAAGAGCTCTATTACATAAGGATTGTCTAAAATGATTTGTAACAGTTTGCTATTTCAAAAAAATAACAAGAATAAAAATCACAACATAACTGTTCATACACAAACAATTGTTTAAAAAAATCTCTTGAATATTTAAAGTTTTGTGTCTGAAATAAATGTTATTATTTATATTAATTAACTTCCCGAACTCGTAATTTAAGAGAATTTATGGAAAACTTACTGAGAGAAAATGTGTTTGATCGCATTAGGCGATCTCTGTTACTGTTTTTACATAACTGGTTACATGTTGTCTCATAAGTTTTAAAGTTTTTTATAAATTGTCTTCAATTATAAATTCAGCAAGTATTTTATTTGTATAATACAAACAATAAAGTTTTGGCTATCTCATGGACAAAAAGTATCCATGTCTTATTTAAAATGTTAAATCAAATTTGTGTATAAAAAAGCACTTAATTTGGTACAGTTTTTCTACTTAATAAATTTTCTTTCAAGTTGACTATTTTCATTAAAATTTGCAGTTTTTATGTTGTACATCTTGAGGTTTTTATCAAAATTACAATTTTTTCTCTTATCTTTGAAAAAAAAACACTACTTACTGATTTATTCAGCAGACGCGTTTCGCGCTAGGTCAGCGCATTTTTCAATCAAAAATAAAAATGCGTTGACCTAGCGCGAAACGCGTCTGCTGAATAAATCAGTAAGTAGTGGTTTTTCACCAAGATAATACAAACAAGTGTAATATTTTCATTAAATACATTTTTTGTGATTAAATATTTCAGAAATTATTAAATATTTCTCTTGCAATTTTTGTATTGTACATTTTGAGGTTTTTATTAAATTACTACTTTTAGTATCACTTGAGAAAAAACCACTGCTTACTGATATTTTTTAGCAGACGCGTTAGCACTAGACCCAGTGAGTCTTGTCCGAGACTCACAGCATTGAACAATGCACTGATCTAGTGGAAAATGAGTCTGCTGAAAAATCAGTAAGTAGTGGCTTTTTTGCCAATGGATACTGAAAGGAGTAAAATATTTCTTTATTTCTACATAGTTTAAATAAATAAAATGTACTTACTAAGAAATATCTAGATGTTTCAATTGTGAAGGTCTTGGTTCGACGTTCAGTTTCTGAAGTTCTAAAACAGAAATGAAAGTAAAACAATGTTACAGAAAAAGTAACCGATAGTAGTTTTATTTTAATAAATAGGATTGTGATAATAGCGATACTCGATAATTTGGTAAATTTTTAATTGATTTATTTAGTTACAGTTTTTATATTAAAATAATTGATTTAAAGTGATTTTTTTGTTTTTATTTAGAGTAAAAATTTTAGATTTGTTAATGTTTCAGTTTTGTTCTGCAATATCTAAACTGGAAGGACAAAAAAAATTAAAACATTATTTTTTTTTCTAGAGCTTAGCTAGTGAGAACTATTCACAAAGGTAAAAGTCAAAATAGTTGACTCAAAATATCACCAAAAATTAGTTTTTAATAAACAAACACACTAGTTCACAACAGACTAGTTTCGGCGACGATGTCGCCTTCCTCAGTACTACAGTAGTAGCCAAGCACTGAGGATGGCGTCATCGTCGCCGAAACTAGTCTGTTGTGAACTAGTGTGTTTGTTTATTAAAAACTAATTTTTTGTGATATTTTGAGTTAACTATTTTGACTTTTACCAGTTGTTTTCTATCTTACATTATTTGTTTCCATCAGTACAATAAGATTACAGAAACAAATAAGTGGTATGCATTTAGATATTGTTATATTTTACAGCTAAATTTTAAAAAAAAACTATATTTATAGCGCATGTCATCTTTTTTCAAACACCATACGAACATGTTTCTTACTAGATTCAAATTTTTAAAACTTATGTTTCATAAATGGCCCTGTTTGTTTACATTATTAAAAAAAATAAGTAGTTTATATTTTGTGGTTGCCAGAGTTAAGAAAAAACTAAATTTTGTTAAAAGAACTGATTTTAATTCTACACAAGAAATAAATGAAAATCTGTGATTACATCATAAAACTCACTGTTATTTCCAGCTATTAGTGAAACTAATGAACTCCCATTCAATGATAGCTCCAGAAGGCAGTTTCTGGAACATTGAACATTTTCCAGTTTGTCTAAAGCACTCAAATCAAGGCTTTCAATATTGTTTTCACTTACATCAAGCTGAGATAAATTCTGAAAAAATATGGTTTGGTTCATATCAGTCATATAAAACAGCTGTTACACATATTTAATATATTCCATTTATAAATATATACTATAAATAAAATTTAGTATGACGATTCAACGACTTGATTGATGAGTTTTATTAAATATTGCACTTCAAAAAGCATGTAAAATCAATTTGGTTTATGCCTCCCCAGATTAGTTAGGCCTATTTGTCGAAATTCAAAAACTAAGATAAGTTTATATTTACCAAAGCTGCCAATAAATCATTGAGTGCCATGTTATGAAATTGGAAGACAATGCAGATTTTTAGATAGAGTGAAGTCACATCATGTTAAATGTCTTTATGAAGTGCTCAGAGTTAAAAGAACTGGAGGCCCACTAATTGTCAGCAGAGAAACACAATTTCATACATGGTTTACTCTAAACACAAACATACCCACACGTTTGCTGCAGTACTTATGTAACCTATTAAAAGTTACAGAACACTACTTACAGAGTTTCAATGTTTATTTGTGGAGAAGTTTGTAATTTTTGTTTTTGATGTCTCTGAACTGTAAATAAAGTATAGATATCTATCTGCATAAAACATTTCTTTCGGCACATCAGACTGAGCTACTTGTTTTATGCCCTCTATCAAAGAATCTACCTCAAAAGTGGATGGAATTCGTTCCTCTGTTTCGTTGCCTTCTTTTTTTTCTTCGACAGAAGAATCTTCGTAATTGTTCAGCCTGTCTCTTTATCAGGGTGCATCCGCCAGTGTACGACTTGTGGTGTTGCCTTCATTCGCATTCAAATAAACTTCGTAACTAACTCCAAGATTTAAAATTAGTTTGCCTTCCGGAGGTATAATTTTTCAATGCACATATTCAGAAATGTTGGTTTATTCAGGAAGGTTGGAATCTATATTTTTTTCAGGCGTGTTTGACTCTTCTTCAGTTTCAAACAATGGACTGTTGTTCTATGTGCAATTTTATTCCACGCATTGTTTATCATATTTGTAGCTTCTAGTTAGTTATTATTAATTGTTTTTTTGTCATTCGTCTCACCCAATATATTTAAACTACTAGTAAACAGCAAGGAACTATACTTGCGACCATATTTTTCTCTAGATCCAAATCTTTTTTTTAAACAATACAGCCAATATTTAAGCCTAGTTACTCGCTGTGTAACTAATCTGTAAGCCTTTAACTGATTCGAAGTGTCTCAACTTTGCTGCCTAACAGTACATGTGGTCATTTTAAAAATTTTGAAATTAAATATCTTGCTTGAACACTTTAATTAGAGTCCCGTCTCTTCCACATTAACATATTTTTTTGCCGATAGTCTGGAATCCTTTTTGTCAATGTAGCAAACCTCGTGTCCCTTTCAACCGACCTGATTTCGCAAGAAACATTTCCAAATAAAATTAAATTTCTGTTTTTAAAATCTGAAAAATAGCTTGCACTGACATTAAATTCTCCAATCCATAATTTGTCTGCAAAGTCTAGGCTTTCGAGCCAATATTTGTAATATTTAGTTAGTTTTAAGAATTTATATCTGTGATGATAACCTTATTGGATTTTGGGAGAAAAAAATAACCTGCTTAAAGGGATGGTCATGAAATGTTAGACCTACTTTAAAACACAATCATTTAGTTTAGGATGTTTGCTTGGTACAACACACTTTGGATTATTGTAGTCTTTCGAGCAGGATGTTTATTTCTGGTCTCCTTACTGACGACAGGCAAAACTTTGGGTAGATTTACAACCAGAGTGTAAATGAATAGGCATAATTCAAAGATTTTTACGCAAAAAGAAATGTTTCGCAATTTCTGTCCTGCAGTAGATCTGATTATCTAATGCACTGTATACTCCTGAATCTTTTGAGACACACAGGTTCGTTCTAAGCAGATTATAAAAGAGAGATGAGCGAGATAGAATATTTTATTTTACGGCAGTGAATATTGAACCACTGTACTGTGGGTGTAAACTGACTGTGGGTGTATACTTAACGTAAAAATTTCATGTTCTCTTAATTTGAATTATGAAAACAGAACATATTCGAAAATTCTAATTAGCTAATCTTTTTATATGGAATTGTAATAAGAACTTCAACGACAATAGTGTTTTATCCGGCTTATGCAAATTTTCAAGTTAAACACATCCCACTTTAATTCATAGCCACACTTAGGAGCATTGGACAAAGGCAGTTTATTTACGGGTTGCATACCCAGACCTCTCAACTTTTCATATAAATGAGTCAACTTTCCCAGTAAATGCAACTTTTGAATTACGCTAAACAAAAATTTCGTATGGCTGGAACTTAAATTAGAACATTTGTTGATTCCATCTTCGCGTGAGCTACTAGTAATCAGACCGTAACGGTCTGAGTTGACAAAGGGACACATCTCCCGAAACGGCCGTCCTCAACAAGCAAAGTAAGTGCTACTATAGGCAAGTTAAAACATTTTTTTAAAAAGTGTAAGTTAAATTAGAACTTTAATCCCAATAACCTTTTAAGTTTAAAAAAAAACTCATGTCGGTATTTGGAGTACCTCTGTAAATTCGACTCGCATAGTTGTGTTTTAAGATTAATAGGTGAATTTAAGTAGACAGATTTTAGTTTAAAAGTGTCAATTGACATCCATTAATTTTCAGTTTTAGAATATAGTTAAATGTTGTTTCCAGCTGTTGAATTTTTAAAACGATTGCGTGAGAGATCTTCAGACCTCCTTCTGGAGTTTCGCCCCGCCCCCTTCGAAATAGTTTTCTGGCTACGCTACTGGATTAAAATTAGACACAATAGCACAGATTAATTAAGAAGTGTTTCAGATATTGACTATATGTGAAATTCGTTAAGGTAACTTACCTTTATCCTAAAGAACAATGAATGTTTTGATAACTTTAGGAATTTTGGTAGCTATCGCTAATATTTTTTTAAAATAGTTTTTAACCTCCCATGAACGGCAAATATTTTGTCGATGTTTCGAAAATAAAACAGAAACAGAACTGAATAAAATAGCCCAGATGTATAAAACATGCTACTATTTTTCCATTTTCTACCACTTTATTAAGAGTTGTTGATATCGAAATAATTGATTTTCTTTAAGAATTGTAAATATTTCAGTGCATTCACACTTTAACATCCACAGTTAATCTTACGAAATAAACATTTAAATTACACTGCTCCTCTCTAACCAACAAGTAAGGAAATGCTACAAAATTAAATTCGGGTTAAACTAGCTTTACCTGGTAAACAGAGCCTGCAAGCCTGAGGCGATGTGCGTTGGCGCGGACGATACGCAAGGCACGGGATCTACGCCTAGGTCTAGGCGTAGGCAAGGCTTCTTTATGCTTCCTCACCACGGCTTGATACTCACTTACTCGGACTCGTGTGCTGCGCATAGCTGCCTTCATTGTAAATTAGTAAAAACGTTGTTTGCCAGAAAACATGATTTACTTTAAAAAATGCAAGATATTTTGTACAATATGGTCCGAAGTATACGATGATTTAACAATAATTGTAATTTGGTCAAACATTTTCTCAACAGTTTGTGTGTTAGGTCGTTTCTTTAACTGATATTTTGTTTGTTAAATTAGTTTTGTATAATAAATTGAGTGTAGTATAGAACTCGGTTAGTAATAAGTTAAATGAAAAACTTCAGTCAAACTTTGGAAGGGTTGTACAATTACTTACAAAATTATCTCGATTGTATAATGTAACTGAAAATTTTATTTTGATTTAAGAAGAAGCTAAATTTATAACTGATTCCGTATTTATTTTTCTTGTATAGAGAAGATTAGGCTATATTTGTGGGGCTGAGTTGAAAACGTAATAAATTAAAGAAAATATTAAAATATTTTACAATCTATACAACATTATAGTTTCTGTATATTAGATAATTAAAGACAAAGTGTACAAATAAAACTATATTGGCAATATATGTTTGTCTGACATAAAGACCACCAGAAAATTAATTTTTAAGAAAACATTTAATAATATCAATAGGAATTTTTAATATAATTTATTAAAATTGCCAAACTTTTAACATAATCTCTATATAGAATTATTTTTAGTTTTAATATTACTAAATTTGTGAATGGACCGTAACTAAGGATTATTCAAAAGCCACAAAATATCTTTCTTTTCTTCAAATTATTTAAAACACTGTGATTCGTCGCAACTTTTATCATTTGAAAAACTAAGATACAAAATTTCAACTATTGACCGCATTTCTTTATTCACTTTGCAAAACAATTCCACGAACGCCTGTTTTCAATTCCTTGTGTTATTCCAAACGCTAGTAACTTTTCCGGAAATCCAAGAAAAATACCGTCCTATATTTACACCAGATAAAGTAAAAACACTTCACCAAGAGCAGCTTCCCTGTTCGACACTTTTCACGTAAACGATTCTGCCAGACTGAGGCCCAATTTCCACTCTTCATTTCTCTTGGTATTCAGTCGAGAAAATTAGCGAACAATGCAGCCACTTTCTAATGCAGGCTATTTCTTGGGAACAGTTCCCACAGATCTGACTAATTATTTATTCCCTGGGGTCTGATGATGGCTCGGGTTAAAACAAAAGAGAAACTTTGGCCTAAACGGAAGCGAGATAATTGCATAAGAGCAACGTCCTTCATAGAGCAGCTGGCGTACTTCCGTCGAGCCAAATAATTCTGTGTATGTGCGCTATGACTGTAAAAGAAAAAACCAACCTACTGAGCACCTTTTGGTACCTTGCATTAGGTTCCATGACTAACCTCAAACATGTAACATGTTTAGTCCATGTTTAAGCAAATGTTTTAATTTAAAATGGTTTATTCACATTATTTTAAACGCGTAAACTAATCAAGAGAATTAAATAATGCCTACTTTATTGAGAAATTTCATAAATCATTACTAATATGATTGTTAACAGATTTAACCTCGTATGTTTTATTGTCCATGAATATCGGTGAAACGTTTATGTGTAGGTGTATTCAAATTATGACTTGTCGAAGTTATAATTTAAGTAAATTTATAACACCTGTGATCGCTCTAAGCGGTGTTCGTCTGTTTGACATTTAACCAACAATATTTTCCTCGATTTTAATAACACTCTTATAAACTACGCCCTCTACGTCAAATGCATCCTTATTATAAGTATTATAACAGTTTTTCTTAAAAGTAAGACTTGCCTAGGAAACCGACAGTCATGGCCACACATACACGCAGAACACAAACACACACAAACATACACACACACACACACACACACACACACACACACACACACACACACACACACACACACACACACACACAACACACACATGAACACGCACACACGCTCATATGAGACGCGTATAAACCGGAGTAACCTACAATTAGTTTTGACCAAGGAGCTGAGTTAAAGTTTTAATCAAAACTAATATAGAAAGAAGTGTCTCAGAAGATAAACATGACAAAAACCTTTTTGTTGTCCACAGTATTTATCATTCGGTATTAATTCACATGCTTTGGTATATGTTCCTCATTAGTTTGATTCCAGGCTTCTTCTCTGTTGACTCCATGAGGAGAAAACACTATCCAATAATTTTAGATTTGAATACCTAACCTATTTTTGTAATTCCTAACAAGAATTTAGTTGAGGTATTATAAATATGATGTTATTACTAATTTTTAAAAAAAATACATGCCATAATTAATAGATTTTATCAACAATTTTCAAGCGATTTAGGAAGCGTAAAAATTTGCTGCTGAAAACACGGGTTTCTTTTAAAACAGAAACAATACTAAAAGACAATACAAAATAATCATACACAATCAAAGAATTTATTTATTTTTAATTTTAAAACTAAAACTTTACACCTAAATATGATCTAATTATATTAATTAAAAGTTAATTATTATTATGTACAGCTTTAGAAATTCTATTTCGTTAAATTAGCTAATAAACCTATAGTAACCTTACCCCGTATTTCCCAAGGGTAATATTGCCTTTCAGAAGATTAGCCCGCAAATTAATCGTCTTCAAGTCTTGGCCATTTTTTATTTCGGCATTTGTAATGTGTGTTTCCCCGTCGTCGGCCTGGAACAAAGTTTTCTTGTAACAGTTTAAATAGTATTCTTCATAGACGTTTGTATAAAATATTTCATTTATTCCTTGAAATTTCATCACCTTAAAGATAGGATCCGTAACCTTAAAGTTAGTTTCATCACCTTAAACTAAAAATGAATTTATATTCTTGTTTATTATTTCATTCATAGAAAAGTAATAGGAAAGCTAAAAAATAACAAAACATCAGAATGACTTTCTTGTCTCAAAATATTACAAATAAAAATGGGAATTAAGAACTAAAGGAATTCTTAACATTGCATGAGATAATTTAAAATTTATATTTACGAGTATATTATACAATTTTTATGACACATATAGGCCTACATTCAAATTACATTTCCAATAATTCTTACGTCCAGTGTAAGTCTAACGTTTAATTGTAAGTACACTATTTAAGTTTTTTAAGAATGAAAATTTTAAGGTACGCATTATACGGAGACCACTATTTTTAGAGGTTATTTTGTAGGGGACGTAAGAACGATAAATATTCATACAGGACAGACTTTATTTGACTTACTGTGAAAATTACTAGTCATTATGACGATCGGTTCTTGTTTTCTGCCTTCCAAAAAGAAATGTTAGCGAGAATTGAGTTGAATGCATCGCCGCCAGTCGCGGTCACTCCCACATATATATTCCGGCGGTACCTCGATGCCTCTTGTTCCTCTATTTAGCACTTCCCCACATCCGATTCATAATGTAACAGGGAAGTAATAGTAACATATCTATGATAACCTTACCTAAACTAATCACCGCAGCTCGTGGTTTAATAATGGCCTCCGTATAATATGCAAGTACCAATTTTAATTACAGTTTGTCTAAGCTTATTTCCTAATTACTCAGTTTTTAAACATATTAGCTCTTTTTGATTATTTTAAGTCGGTATTAAATATGTGATTAAAATTTATACCTTTTAAATTCCATAAGTAATGTTCAACATTTCGTCACATTGGTTTAACATGGTTAAAACATTTTCGCTGGAATTAAAGTTGTTTTCAAAGAGCTACTTTAAACTCAAGGAATAATATAAACTGTGTTATCTAGCAATAATTAGGTAACTACTAGGTGCCAAAGTACTATCTGCAGATAAATGTTAGTTTTCTTCAGTATAGTATAGTTCTAACTGCATTGATATCATCTGCTTTTTTTTATATCAACACAAATACAGCGTCACCAGATCTGATAGGAAAAATGAAGCACAATTTACGGAAACCCAACGATGAAGCTCACTCAGATAAGAATCATATAAAATCTTTTCCTTTTTGTAGTTTTAATGTGTGACAAAAACCAGAAGATATACAGAGCGAAATAGAAGAAAACTTGAAAAGCCATACGAAATATAATTTTGTAAAGCGAGGAGAGAATGGAAAACTGGCACCCTTTCCGAAGAAACACAATAAAATAAAATATAATTTATATGTCAATCACTATATGGAAACCCATATGATCACCCATATATGGAAACATTTCCATTCCATTTAGACATTCTAAAGCTTTCTTTTCTAAACTGTTATAACTAATTTTCTAAAAACGTGTTTTTGGAGTATCTCTCCTAGTTAGTTAGGTCATGACAGAGATGGCAGGATAAAATAACAGGGGCATAATACTTAAATACCCTGGGTTTACATGTAGAATAGTGTCTAGTATTAATTTTTAACGTGTGTACAAAATAAATGTAATTAATTAAATAAGAAGAAACTATTAATTAATAAAATTAAATCAAAAGGCCTAAATAAAATTAAGGGCATCTGAATTAATTTGAATTTTAAATGCAGGTTCCTAGTTCTATTTTCAAATTTGATTGCTTTTTTACTTTTATTTTCCTTTCGCTCACGTAAGGCGCACATGTCCTTATAAAGTGAGCAGTTTCCATCTAACCACCGCCTGTATGTAACACTCATAATCCAGTCTCTCTTCCTGCTTTCCTTAATGTTATATATGTGTCTCTTCTTAAAAATTATTGAAGCCAGATATAAACAAATATTTTTACACCGTTTAAAGTAGGTACAAGTCCAACATTTTGCAACTATTTGTGATGAGTAATAAATTGCTTTTCTGCAGAATCTCCAATGGTTTGAAAGAATGCTGATAATTTTGGGTTTTTAACCTGTTTCTCGGTGTTGCTTCTTGGTTTGTCGTATATTTCTGATGGTTATCCTGAGGTATCTGTTTGTAACAGCAGCAACAGCCATTTTAAGGATTTGATCAGATCATGACCACTCTCACTCTTCCGTACGTAGACGTTTGGCATTTTGGAGAGTCTATAATGTACAAATAATTAATGGGCTTTGGTTTAGGCTACAGTAAAACAAGTTTTTCGTGCGTGACATCCCTCCTACCATGTATTTACATTTAAACGTGAACCATGTATCCTACCCAATGTATTGTGGCTCTCTATCCTAAAGTGGTACACTCAGTTTTGAGTAAAATCGTTACAAGTAAATCATCTCATCTGTTTACTTCAGCGACAAAGTAAAATTTTATTATTAAGTAGAAACTTAATAGTGGAAAAGAAGTTTTCAATCTAGTGTTGACAAAATTCAGGCTCTTACTAATACATATTTTTTTAAATGCAATAAATCAAAGTAGCAACTACTTTAGTTGATAAACCAAATAAAGAACAAGCATTAACTCGAATTTAACTATTAACCAAGATCGTAGCCAGAGGAAGGCTCAAGGGGCATGTGCCTTCCAAACAGTATTATATGTAATTACAGCTTTCGTAAAGCAAGAGTGATTTATTTATATTCCATTCTTTCTTTGAATAAACGTTGGTTTTGTTCTTTGAGTAAAAGTTATTGATTGTCACTGATTAGATTACTAAAATGGGTCATTTTACAAAATGTATTTTATAGTCTAGGATGTTTTAGCAAAACAACTTCCCGCGACCCTACAATTGTGTAGTTTTAAATAGCATACAATATGATTTCTTGAGATAAAATTGTTAAAAATTTCCACTTACCTCCCCCACCCCGGTCGTAACCCCCCCCCCCCCAATACAACAACCTGGCTACGCCCCTGCTATCAACACTAAATAACTTTCTTAAAATAAAGTAAGATTTATGGCCGATCAAAGGCTTTCCTTACCCCTCCGTATCTAAGCTTACAGTGGTGCCAACACCCCTACCCTCGCCGACTCTCCTACCCTTGCCAACTTGCTTTTTCCATGTATTGTAAAGGGGCACACAAACTAGAGAACAAGCTGCCAGGGGTCCTACCCAACTGTGCCAACTGTTTTACCGTGTTCTTTTTACCCATACCTTACAAAGAATGAGGTTTACAATAATGATTCAGGCACAATCTTTTCGGAATATTTGGATCAATCTTTTCTCCAAAGCTTGTATTCTTCGCTACTGTACATGCCAGTTTAGTAGTTCAGTTCGCATTTTATTAATTATATGACTAACACATAACCTAGAAATCATTTATCTGAAAAAATGTTGCTCCTAGCGGAATTTATTTCTTTGACGCCGTCATGGAAGCGTGGGTAACCATGGATCTAAGAATCGATAGCGAAACATGATTACTGAGGTATGAGAGTGGGACTCGTTACATTAGACTTACTAATTACCATAGTAAATTCTGTTTTCCTAGAATTTACTTCTTGTAATCTGTAGATAGTTTTCTGGTTGTGGTATCAAAACATGACTAATAAGCCCAACGATTGGATACTATAAGTGTCACAAGTTACGTGTTGTTATATCACTACTTTTGCATAAATCGAGATATCTACAGAAATAATTTTAAAGAATAGATCGGTGGAATTACAAACGTTTGATCATTTATTAGTTTTGCCGAAAACGTCCTACAGAATGTTTGGGAAATAACTATCTTTACACTCTTATAGATGGTTGTTTAATACTTTGTTGATGGTCGGTGTAATATATAAACAAAGAAAATGAATCACTTACCTGTTGATGGATGAATGCGGGAAGACGGGAGATGTTGTTATGCGCCGCGGACAACGTCTTCAGGCGTTTGAACGCGCCAACACCTCCTGGCAGACAAGTTAGCAGGTTCCGGTCTACACGCAACTCCTCGAGCCTGAAAAAGAAATAAACCTGTCTGTAAAGTTTTAGGAGAGGCCGATGATACAGAAAGTGAGTCTGGATGAGAGACCATTTAGGGTGGAAGGGAAAATACATGCTATGTATGTGTTGTGTTTGTAGTGATTATTATGTGTAGTTTCTGACCAGGGATATCCTCAAGGAATAGCATATCTATTTCTCCTTACTCTATCAGGAAAATAATATAATATAATACATAGAAGATTAAAACAAAAAATAAAAACATGTTACATATAAAAATTGTTCATTGTTACTAAATTTGTATGCTCCCCCTTTACCCCCCCCCCCGAAAGTAGATATTTTAATGTAATTTGAATTTAATACAATATTCTTGAACTACTAGCTAAACCGATTCATTTTTGTGTTATATTGAAGTCAATATATCCTTTGCAGGATTATTTGTCAAAATAAAAGATGGTACCCATCCGAAACATTTCAGCTACGTTTAAATTTACTTACCAAGGAATACCTTAATTTTTGCTAAATTTATTTCCTTGCAGTGACAATAGTAATTGTGACATAAATAGTTACTAAAACATACTGTAACAATGCATAATTGTCGAAAAAATTCCGCAGTTTTGAAAGTTGATTATAACATTTGTGAAAGTTTATTTTGAAAGAAGTTGTGTTATTGAATATTGTCTTAAAGCTATGATTCAAGGGGCATCGTATGAAATCAAAATAGTAGAGTGGGGATTATGTAAACATTTTATGAACGCAAATATCCCATGAACTGTAATTACAGAAAGTAGTTTATAAAGATCATTGTGAGGATGAAAGTACGGCGGAATTCCTTAAACATCAATAAGCAGTATTTTGAAAAATTATGTTTAATTTTTTTTATCAAAAGATATTAAACTTGAACTTAGGTGTTTAGAGCTATTCATTATGAGTACGTATTGTAGTGTGATTACGATATTAGCCGAAATCATGAAAATTGTAAACAAGAAAGTAGTTTACACTTTATTTTTGTTACTAAGAACACACATCACTCAATAGATATAATTAAAAATTCAAGAATGGGAATGCAGGTATATATATATATGCTGATACATATTCCTTCACGGATGGAAAAATATGATGAATAGTTACTATCTGGAGTACATCCGTTCATTCTGCAGTCCATAAATTCGCAGTTCCGACGTTTCGCTGGAATCTCATCCAGCATTGACGAGGTGAACCTAACAACAGTAGAAGAGCGAGTCTACTGTTGTTAGGTTCACCTTGTCAATGCTGGATGAGATTCTAGCGAAACGTCGGAACTGCGAATTTATGGACTGCAGAATGAACGGATGTACTCCAGATAGTAACTATTCATCATATATATATATATATATATATATATATATATATTGCATTGTACAATAGTGTATAGGCCTATATATATATATATATATATATATATATATATATATATATATATATATATATATATATATATAAAGAACTAATCATCAAAATACAAATACAAGAATTATAATTGAATTTACAATTCAAAGCTTTTCATTGGCTAACAGTACCATCATCAGGAATATTAAACAAATAATATGAATATGAATATATGAATTGTTTAATATTCCTGATGATGTTGGTACTGTTAGCCAACGAAAAGCTTTGAATTGTAAATTCAATTATAATTCTTGTATTTATATTTTGATATTGTGGTACCTATACATGTACCAAGTATATATGCATATGGTACTATAATAAATACAATTGTATTATGCAATGGTACATATATACAGCCTGTTTGTATATATATGTATGTATATATTTGGTACTTATAGATATAGTCATATTCATGTACCTAGTATATATTTATGTGGTACATGGTACTATAGTAAATACTATAAGTGACTACATTTAAAAATGCCATTGCCATATCAAAATAAAATATAAGAATAAAAGATAATGTGAATATAACGTTTTTTGAAGTAGTACTTAAAATTGAATTATCAGGCAAGTGTATTATCTAGCAAGTCCTTCAAAAAATTGGAGCAGAACACCTCAAAGAAACGTTATGAAGAGAAAACCTGTCGAAAGCTGGAAGACAATATTATTTTAAAGTTCATTGATTCCATAGATGATATATAGGAGCGAGGATTTGTTGTGATGGGAAAGCATGCCCAATGGTGAGGGGGATAATTATCTAAGGTACTAATACGTTTAGGCGAAAAATGTTCTGAGAAAAACATGGAATCTTTTGGATGGTAAACAAGAAAGTGGATTGCCAACAAGGGAGATCATGAACAATAAGGAATGCAAAAAAAAAACAATTAAGATATTAGTAACTAACCTACGTATGGGAAATTAGAGAAAAAACATCAGATTCATAAATACCAGCAAACTACAGCAACAAATGCGTAATCTACCTGTGAGAACTAAATACGCTTGCATTAATGAGATCGATAACGTCCTAATGGTAATACCTAGACTGATTTTGTTTGTCTATTTGTTTCCTTTGTCTAAGTACAAGGTTGCAGCGTGTTCCAAGAGGCTATTACAGTCCATGGCACATGCTGGGCATGAAATCGTTGTATCACGGTCGTTTATTTGGAGTGATAACTTTATAATTCCTTGCAAACCATTGAAAACTGAGCGAAATATATATAGGCTACTCTATTATCTATTTATGTGTACTATGTATTATTATGTTTGCTATAATATATATAGTATCTAGTGGCAGTGAATATATGAGAGAGTAAACAAATTATACATTTTCCCTGGTATTATTTGAAGGCGATACCCCAAAAGCTCAAAAAATATGAGTACACACACACAAGCATACACACTCCCCCCCCACACAACACGTCTTATATATTATATACATAGCCTACTGCATGCATTGGTGTCGATGATAATCTCTTGTTTGAGTATAGGCCTACATATAAGTAATGCGGCTCGAGATCCTAGTATTGCCAGGGTCCGAGGCTCACCGATAGGGGAAAAAGCTACAAGTTTAAGTAATCCCAAGAAATATGTCCGTCTAATAAGCATAAAGAAATTTTACTTCAATAGACAGAAAATACTCCATAAATCAGACATGTATAAATCTAATTGAAGTAGTGTTGGCCACAGTTTTGAAGGCCTATGTATAGTTATTACAGTATACAATATACTCGACATCACAGCAGCTTGCATTAAAATTACTTGCTTTTGAGAAATGTCATATTTAAATTAAAAATTTGACTTAAGTTCAAACATTTTGAAAAAATTGTACGACGTGACTACGATACAAATTAAATTTTATTTTATATGCGGTACTCACAACTATTATAAAGTTTTAAACCGTATAGAAAATTGCAGCGAAATATTCGGGAAAATAATTTGAAACCAGTACCGGTATTAAATCTAATTACGATATCGATAGAAAAATTGAGATGATTAACCGAAAGAGGCAACCTACCACTCCAAGATTGATTTACCAGTGTCTGCAAATAAACCAAAATCGTTAACGTACCAATCGACCAAGTAGTCACCGTGTATACACTGTGTGTTACAAGTCAACCAAAGTGGTCACCGTGTATGTACTGTGTGTTACAAGTCAACCAAAGTGGTCACCGTAATGTATGTTACAGATCCAGCAAAGGTGTCACCGTGTATGCACTGTGTGTTACAAGTCAACCAAAGTGATCACCGTAATGTATGTTACAGATCCAACAAAGGTGTCACCGTGTATGCACTGTGTGTTACAAGTCAACCAAAGTGATCACCGTAATGTATGTTACAGATCCAACAAAGGTGTCACCGTGTATACACTGTGTGTTACAAGTCAACCAAAGTGATCACCGTAATGTATGTTACAGATCCAACAAAGGTGTCACCGTGTATACACTGTGTGTTACAAGTCAACCAAAGTGATCACCGTAATGTATGTTACAGATCCAACAAAGGTGTCACCGTGTATGCACTGTGTGTTACAAGTCAACCAAAGTGATCACCGTAATGTATGTTACAGATCCAACAAAGGTGTCACCGTGTATACACTGTGTGTTACAAGTCAACCAAAGTGATCACCGTAATGTATGTTACAGATCCAACAAAGGTGTCACCGTGTATACACTGTGTGTTACAAGTCAACCAAAGTGATCACCGTAATGTATGTTACAGATCCAACAAAGGTGTCACTTTGGACCAAAGGAGTTATTGACAATATATTACATATTGTCAATATATGAATTTTTTAAAAATTAAGTTTCGATTGTGTATCCTCACTGAAGATGATGACAATGTCATTGAAACGCGTCTGATATTAAAGTTTTTATAATTGTGAGTTTTAGGCTATTTATTCCTTTGTTTATAAGCATCACTCACAAGCCCAGCCAGCTGGAATATTGTTTTTAATATATTACATGTTACAAATCGATCAAAGGAGTCACCGTCTATATAACATATGCAGCAAAACATGCGAAAATGGAATCAGTATCCTGTAAGTTTTTTGAGAATTAATTATTATTTTGTTTTATTATTAAATTTAAAGCGTAATTCAAAAAAATGAAAGTAAAATAAAACATTTAATAAAATGCATACATTGTTGAATTTTAAGTAAATTCCGAGCCAACCTAGTGAAAGTTGTAGAAAACACAAACACGATTATAATGTTGGGAATCTAATGAAAGTGTTCTACGTTAAGACAGCGGCAAAGAATTTCACCTATCTTTAAATACTTTGCATAAAATATAACCAAATATATTAATAAGAAATGAAACCGTAATTAATTTATAGACTTCTTCTACTCTGGCACAATACCTTAAAAGTTTTCTATCAATAACAAAGGAATAAACTCACTCAAAGTCCTGTTCCTGGCCGTCCATCGATGCCACTGGGCAGAGTTTCGTGCCGGACTTGTAGCTGGCCACGCTTCAGAGACACGCGCCGGAAACTATCTACCTCGGATCCGACTTGCAGATAAGCAAAGTGTATTGGTCAGACGAAGAAAGTAATCACGTAACAGACAGCCAAGAGCGGTTGTACGAAGCGAATGCTCAGGTTTTATCATTGTATTTACTTATATTGGCTGTTATTTCTTTCCCAATTAAGACAGATGTCGTGATAACAATTCTTGTGGCATTGAAATTTTAAAAATGAAACACTCGCTGATATGTAAAATATTTTAAACTTATAAAATTTAAGTTTAGTGTTTATCTATGAATAGTAGCTTACAGTATACAAGCTGAGACTCAAATTAATAACTAAAATGATGATTGGATTTTAGGTGTTTACAATAAGTTATCTTATGCTTTATGAATAAAAAGTCTAAAAGTAACTAAACAAGTCTCTGATTTAAACTTGGCCGAGCTGAAAGTTACTGATGTTTACTAAGGTTTAAGTTAAGAATGATGTTAAGTTGATGTTGAGCATATGTTAAGGTGATTAATTAATATAACACCCACAAAACATTTTTTACTCTGCATTTAATTGTGAAGGCAAACATACAATTTGTAAAAAGCAATTGGTTGGTATCAATATCTAAGTAAAAAAATCGCGCCGATATTGTCTTTTTTCGATGTAGTATACAATAAACGAGGTTAGTTTTTCGATTGTTTAGTTCTGAGCATGCTCTGTTTAATTGCTTTACTCGTGCATCCGGTGACTCCAGCCTCCTTCTGCGTATACCAGCCGTATTATAAGATTTACAATATATTACTGGAGCCTTATTTACAGTAAGCAACTCCAGCCTTCCAAGGTTAGCAACCAGATACAGACGTTTCGTAGTGTTATAGGACTCAATGGCTCGGCATCGGTTCATGGTGACTACGGTCTTCTGAATGTGGGAGTCAAGAGTTTTAGGTCCGATTAGTGGAAGTGGCTGGATTCACAGTAGGTCTTTGAAACTCCTCACAATGTTGTGATAGAAGAACTGCAGGCAAAGATTAACACAACAAACAAGATCTAGACTATTAACTGGACGAAATAAGCCTTGAGATGCTCGACGGAGATAGAGGCTGGTGTGAAGTCGAGAGCTGGCCATATTGTTTTTGTCAACGCCTGATATTAAATAGAAAAGATTATATTGAATTAAAAAACCAATTACTTTTAAAGTATGTATATATATATATATATTTAAAGATTATTCGAATAATTTTCAGGGCCGTCAGAGCTTTAGTGGTTGCAAATGCGGATGTAACACGTTGAATTTTAAAGAATTTTATTTGTTTCGTGCAAACGTTTGTGAAGAACAGTTGCGGATGTTTTCTTCATAATTATTAAATTCAATTTACACAAGAATGAACGTATCTTCGGGTCTCGTAAAAAGGAAAATTACTGCTTTATCGAGAATTTTTAATAACAGGGTATTTCAACAATAGTGTAGTAATAAAAGTCAGCAGGAATAAAGTTCACAGGAACTTCATGAGGAGCAACTTCTTCCAGTAGACCAATCACGTGAGATTAACCTTCAGTTCTCCAGATGCCCATTAGAGAGACTCGTGGCCAGAATACATTTAGTTTTCTGCGCATCCTTTAAGAAAACTGCTTAAATTAGCGCTTATTTATAATCCTTAGTATTTCTAAATATTTTGCAAAAATAAATCTTCATTCTGTTTAACTAATCTATCAGTTGTATTTTCAGTTTTCAATCGAAATATTTTTGATAATGGCTTGCATTACAGAAGTGGTCAAGAAAAAAACGTAATATATATTTTCTAAAATTGACAATTTATTTAAATATGAAAAATATATTACACCTTCCTATTATTTTAAAATTGTCTTTCGATACATATATTTAGTAATTGGCTTATATACATGATAATTTCAGAAATATTTCTTTACAACACTATTTTGGGAAGAAATTAATTGAAAATTTGACTTATTTTTACTATATTATACACTTTTTGTATTATTTAAATATTCTTTAATAACTGACTTATTGATATTGTAGAGAGTCCAGTTTCACAACAGTTAACTGCTTTGTTCATTTTTCAATGCTGAGATACGAAGTGAACTGCGTTCTGTACCCATGTGTTATTGGTCAAGTATTTCAATTATAATAGTAATATTATAGAAAACCTCAGTATAAACAAATAAGTACCAAGTTTCAAAATCTATTAAAGGAAGGTAAACTACAACTTGTAGGTGTTTTATGTACTACTTCTTATTGCAGTACTTACACTATAGGATATTCTTCAATAGACGGACAACAAAATTGCCGTATTGCTCTGATTATGGAACGGTATCCAAACGCAACTTAACACTCAATATTTAGTTGTCTATTGTTTTCTTTAACTACATTTATTATTTTCGTAACGCAAATTTAATTAATAAAAGTATTAAGTTTTGTTCATTTGTTTAAATAAATCATTGAAAATAAACTTTAAATGCTAATAATATCATATGAAAACCGATTCTCTTCGTCATAATTTTCCTTTCGAATTCATTTGTTAACCAAGCTATTTTTAAAGTAAACGCCAGATGGAAAGAGATTTGAAATGTAACTTTCAACAAGTTACGTACAGATGCGCTTACCTGGACAGCTGCAAAATATCTGGCGGAAGACTATGTAAGTTGTTATTGGAGAGGTCCAAACTAGTTAACCCTAGTAGCTGTGTGATACCTGCTGGAACCAAAGTCCACTCATTAGCAGCTACATTCAGCTTACGCAATCGTGGCAGGCGCTCTAGGCTGTGTAGATCTCCATGAAGTCTGTTTCGGGCTAGGTTCAATTCTTCTACAGCGGGCCAGGACTTCACGACCGCTTCGGGGATCTTCTCCAGACCAGTGCCTGACAGATCCAGTCGGTAGGCGCTGGTTTCCGTCTCTGATGCCTGCAAAAAATGTTTAAAATTATGACGAAATTTTCATTCCCCGCACATATGAATTTTAAAGATACTGTATTTCAAAATGTTTTGATTAGTATCATTTGAGAAAACTATCTTTATAGTTAGAGTTTGTTGCTCCCTCTTTGTTTCAGAGATGAAGGCGGTTTTATATACCAGTGACACTTCGCCATTGATATATATATATATATATATATATATATATATATATGATGAATAGTTACTATCTGGAGTACATCCGTTACGTTTCGCTAGAATCTCATCCAGCATTGACGAGGTGAACCCAACAACAGTAGAAGAGCGAGAATACGTATCAGTATATATATATATATATATATATATATATATATATATATATATATATATATATATATATATATATATACAGGCCACTGTATGATTCACCACTGGTATAATTAAACTTCTTCAGTGAAATTAACACACCCTGAAATTTTTTGGGCGTTAATTGAGTCTGTTACTTAGATACGTTTTAAGTAAAATGAGTTAAAAATCGTATAAAACCTGTTCCAGAACTTTATCTCTAATAGCTTAAGAGAAAATTAGGGCAAAGCAAAAAAACATTAGGGTCAAATCACACTTTTTTGCGTTTGGACTACAATAACTACGTTAAATTGAATATAAACAAAGAAAAATGTTCAATAACATTTGTAAAGAATTATTTCTCAAAAAATAATGTAAATAAAGTCAATAAAAACGGAATAGTTTTTTTTAAGAGATTACTATCCCCCCTTTTGAACTCCTTAGATTTCTTTGTATAGGGACAAATGAAGACATTAGAGTATCCTCGAAAATCGGATAATGGACAGGAACCTTTACATAGAGTCATGATTACTGACAGAAATGAAAAACAGTCTAATAACGTTAGAGAATCAAATGGCCTCTTTAGATCGTTGTGTGTGTGTGTGTGTGTGTGTGTGTGTGAGAGAGAGAGAGAGAGTGTGTGTGTGTATGTGTGTGAGAGAGAGAGAGTGTGTGTGTGTTTGTGTGTTGTGTGTGTGTGTGTTTGTGTGCTTGTGTGCGTGTGTGTGTGTGCTTGTGTGCGTGTGTGTGAGTGTGAGTGTGTGTGAGTGTGTGTGTGTGTGTGTGTGTGTGTGTGTGTGTGTGTGTGTGTGTGTGTGTGTGCGTTTGTGTTTGTGTTTATGTGTAAATTATGAGACATGGGACTAATATTCTTACCTACAAAACTCTACGTCAGGTGTTCCCAAACATTTTGGGCCCACGCCCACCCTCTCTTGAGATGAAATCCTCCCACCCCCTTAACTTTACACTATAAATAAACGGTATGGGGATATGAAGAAGAATAAATATTACGTACATTAAAAACAAATTATTTATACATAATTTCACAAGAGACATGATAGGCCTATACCATTTCCAGTTTTAATTTGCAAGGTAAATTTTAACTAATAAGAGAAAAATCTGTTAGTGAGATGCTTGAGACTACATTTATTAAACTATCATACCTAATTGAAATTGTATTTTAGTAAAGATACAATCTAAAACATTAGCAATATCAAGTTTGTTCCTATAGGGTTATTATTAAATATATTTAATTTAACTTATTACTTTCCAACTGGCTTCGCACCACAAGTGGGGAGCGCCTCCCAATTTGGGAACCAATGCTCTACACTATAGGCTGTAATTTTTTACCTAAATTTTACTGAAGAAAGGTTTTCCGTTAAAGTAAAGCAATATTTTCATTTGGATAAATCTTTAGGTTTATGATATTACTTAATTTCATTCGATAAAAGTTGAAGCTACACAGAATGAATACAGATTGTCTTATATGAAAACAAATTAGGACTTTAGGAACATAAATTTTAGATCTGTGTAGAGGAAATCCACTGTATAATAGAAACTCTTCAGTAGACTGTGAAATGGATTTCATATTAAGGATTAAAGTTGAATTAAAATTCAACATTTTCATATAATTCGATTATAGCAACATATGTAACTTTTGGAGAAAATAGTGAATATATTAACAAATCTTTAAAATAATATTTTTTTAAAACTCATTTAATGTTTAAAGAAAACATTTCGTGGTGAAAATATGAAATAAAAATTAAATGAAATAAAATTAAATTGTAAAGTCCTTTTTTCGTCAAGTTGTTTACTGAGTAGAGGCTCTTATAATTTTTGAGTATCGAGTTTGACAAACCCTTATGATCCTGGAAAAAGAAGGCAAACCTTTATGTAGGCAAACCGACATCCCCATAGTCCTAGGTATTTAGACCCAGGTGAATTGTAAAATTACAAATTTGGTTAGGAAAATCTAAGTAAAGAGGCGGACGCAAATTATGAACTGTAGGAATTTTAAAGTTTATGTAATACACAATATCAAGAGCACAGTGGTACAATATATTACTAGAACTCATCATTATAGTTTGTAACTTCTTGTGTGCTAGATTGTATTTTGTAACAAGACCCTCTGATGATGATGACATGGTCATCGAAATGTACATAAGGATTTAATCTTAAGTAACTTGTTTTATTTGTTTTTTTTATAATTTTTGTGGTATTAGGGTTATTTTCAATATTTTTATTGTAAGTGGATTAATTTGACATTACATGAGTAGGGATTTTGGATTTACCTGTTCTTAACTTTAAATTATAGTCCTGACGTGTGTTCCGCCTAATAAAATCTTCCTTTTTAGGTTATATATTTGAAATTTTATATACACAATATACATGGCAAATTTACGCACGAAGGTCGTATATTATACTTATAATACTGTAAGTTATCATTAATTTACGGTATTTCAGTACTGCTTAACCTGAGAATGGCGAGAACGCGAATAATCTCAACGAAACTAGAAGTCCCTTCAAAACTTCAAGCTCTAGATTGTCATTCCTTTCAAACTTTTAAACCACCATAAATAAATCTTTGTATCATTTCACTTAGAGATAATATAACTGTCAACTTTATAATTAAATAGTAACGAGCACAAAGTGACAAACAATAACTTTATTTTTTCATACACATTTTCCATTGACATCATCATTGTAACTTCTTGAGTTTTCCAACACCCTTTTTTTTCTATAAATGAAAATCATTAGTCAGTTGCTTCAACTGGTCATGACAAAGGGAGGTGTTTTTAGTGAGTAAGAATCTCACACTGTTGCGTAACACGGATTGCGCAGCGTCTTTTTGAAGATTTTCACCTACCCATTAAAAAAAAAATATCAATGTAACTCGTAGTTTAGAATGTACATAGTTATACTTACTGAGGATGATGATAGTGAAAAAATTAGTTATCGATTGTAAAAGAGTTTCTTTATCTTTTAATTATTACCTTTGTACAAAAGCCAAACTAAAATGTTTATGTTCCTTTGGGCTTTTTGAAAATTTTATTTGTGAAAGTAATAGATTTAACAAATATAAAATAATATACAATTTCCAGTAAGGATTATTTATATCTTTTTTTTCAATTGTAGGCCTTAAAACATATTGTAAAAAAAATTAGCAAATCTTTTCCTAAGTAGTAACTGCCATTATGATAACAATACTTTCAGTTTTCATTCCTTGTTAAAAGAGATTTACGGGGAAATGATGTTTACGATCATCGTGAAAGTAAAGTACAGAAATATTAATACAATATAGAATAATGGCATTGTTATGCTAGTCAACATACCTACACGAACTAGAGCACACGTGGGAAGGCGACGAACGTGTGCCTATTGGGATAATGGATGAACACAGATCTTAATGCCAAAGCGGTCGTAAGATTAAACTAGGGAAATAAGTAGACATAAGTCATACACAATAATAAGGATGTAGAAAGTACATGGTCTGAGGACAGTATTGTTTTTAAGTGCAGTGTTTTAAAACATTGGAAAACAGGATTCCTGTCATCCTTCCCCATATTAATGCTGGTAAATGCAGTATCCAGTCTTTTATTTATCATAACAACTCATTAAACTAGTGTTTCTCAAACTGTAACTCTTTGAGGGCACGTAAAAAAATCTGAAGGGGCGAGCGTTAGCTTTTCGATTTCTCGGTAAATTTTCTGGTTCAGTTTAAATTTATCTTTAACTTTCGTTGGGTTCAACTTTCAAAATAGTATTTACAAGTAATTTCTTACACTTTTGGGCAATGTTTTTAAACGAATAAAAAGAAATATAAACCATTCTGTTAAGTTCTTAGTTAGATTTACCATAGGTATTTTTGGCAAAGAAGATTTTCTAGTTTAATATATTAATATATATATATATATATATATATATATATATATATATATATATATATATATATATATATATATATATATCACTTTCACTATATATACTTAAACAAGAATTTTACTTCGTATTTATGCGAGTTAACTTTCAAAGATTGATAGTATCTCCATTATGGAGCATCACTGATAATGGAGCAGTCATACTCGATAATGGAGATACTATCAATCTTTGAAAGTTAACTCGCATAAATACCAAGTAATATTCTTGTTTAGGTACATATAGTGAAAGTGATGATTGGTGAATAGAAGAAAACAGTGTTGTAAAGTTAATGTTGTAAAGTGTATATATATATATATATATATATATATATATATATATATATATATATATATATATATATATATATATAAGCTCTTGAAGATACCTTAAGCCTTTCTCAAAGCTTGAATGATTCATCATTGAACTTTGGAAAAAAGAAGCATTCTTATTGCTCTCAATAATTTTTCAGATATAAATTGTAAACTATTGTAGCTGTAAAACTCTTATTAAAGAATAGAAATGAACTGTTGTGGTCTGAGCCAACAAGTGCGTGCGCGGGAATGTGTGTATGTATTGTGGGGATGCATATGTATATATATATATATATATATATATATATATGTGTGTGTGTGTGTGTGTGTGTGTGTGTGTGTGTGTGTGTGTGTGTGTGTGTGTGTGTGTGTGTGTGTGTGTGTGTGTGTGTGTGTGTGTGTGTGTGTGTGTGTGTGTGTGTGTGTGTGTGTGTGTGTGTGTGTGTGTGTGTGTGTGTGTGTGTGTGTGTATTTAGATTGGGATAAGCTTGGATACTAAATTTCAAAAGTGGATGTTGTTAAAAATATATTGGGAGCTCCTATATAGTCTGCACAATAAAATACAGTGGAGTTAGAAGTATTAACACATACAATAGAACGTGCTGGTTTTAATTTGTATTTTTAAAATATATTAAGACAATTAATTACTTTATGTAATATATGCCATCCACACTTAGAGGTGCCTCAGATTAATAAGCGACCCTCACACTCACACCTATTTGTTTCCATTCTGTTTTCAAGGTATAATATGCAGAATCCGAAAATGATACTTATTTTCTAAATAAAACAGTTTAAAACATGTTAGTTTAATAGAGTATCACCTAGTAGGAGATTAATCGGCGGGAGGCAGCCCGCCTGGCCGAGTCAGCACGAACGTGTGTAAGATTGTAGCCTAATCCTCTGGCGCACTTCTGAGTTTGGGTGGAGTAGTACGCGGTATCATTAAGAAATTCTCGATCCTAGTGTTTTTACAAAAAAATGATTTAATCTTAAACTTTAATAGAAGGTTTTCCTAAAAATATAAAATACAAGCACATAACGAGGTAAGACGATTTTTTAACAAAATTAATCTGTGGTTTATACTTGGTCTTAATTTTGTAAGTTTACATTATGTTGGTAATAGGTCACAACGATTTAAGGAATTGAAACTGAAAATGTTTTTTCCGCTACCGTTTATGTGTGTTTTCTAGATATTTTAATAAAATATTTAAGCTTTATATTGTTTATCAATCAATAAAAAACCTTTTCCCCAAACAATTCTGTTAAACCTGTCATATACTTGTATGAATTTTGCAGCAGCCATATAAAAAATTTATATACACTGTCATCACAAGAATTTGTTATTTTAGGATAGGTCGAAAATATGGAATCCAAAGAATGTCAAAATTCTAATTTGTTTACAAGTTGTTTGAACACATGTTTAGTATTATTTATGTTTTGGTTAGTAAAAAAGAAATCTATGGAGGTTGTATTTTGTTTTATTTAAATTCTCTTTGACTTTATTGTATTTAATTATTATAAATCTTAAATTTGTACGTGGACATTTAGTTATATAGAAACCGCAAATTGTAGATTTATTTTTAATCGAGCCTCCAGTACGAAAAGTTACATCTGTTACATGATTGGAATAAAAATATAACTTTTTGCACTTATGCTTCTTCTTCTTCATAGATTTGCAGAAACATTTATTAGTTGGAATGTGAAGAGCACTGCTATCCACTGAGCTCCCTGGTGCATTCTGCTTAGCGACTAATTCGATGGGTTACAGACACAGGTTGCTGTTACAATGTGCTCTAGTGCATAGCGACCATTGACAACTCTTAGCTTCCGGCTGCCTTCGACATTACCTAAAGGGTTTGGTACAGAAACCATGTTTCTGAAATTCATCTATAAATACTTACATTCTGGTTTTGTGGTTGATATTTGAGAACTATTTTTGTTAGACTTTGGGTGATTTTTTTATGGTTAGTACTTTAACAGTGATGGTTAGTAATTTTTAATTTAAAAAAATGATCATATCAAGAATGGATGAGATAAAAATCAAGATAGAAAGACTATGGATGTTCAAACTGAAATAATACAATAAATCCCAATAACCTCGAACGGATCCCGAAACAAGGGTTGCAACTCTCGTCGAACGAGAAGCATGTTCGAAACTTCTTACTTACTTTTTTTTGTTACTTACTTCCCCTTCTTGGTGTTCATCTAAAACAAAATTCGAATTTTGTGAGAGTTACCTGTTCGAACACGTTAATCTTATTCTGATCAATTACAAGACCTATAATTATAGACTCAATTAATTTTTTTTAATGTCTTGGTTTTTCTCTCAGAATTTAAACCATTTATTTTATTTCTGTCATTTTTGTAGAACCCATGTAATTCTTCAGTTATCAGGGCTTTCCAGAATGAATATAAAAATATTTATTTTTAGACATGATATTTTTTTGTCAGTTCACTATTTTTTAGTCTTTCACTACCTATTCCAATATATCTATATTGTTTAAATTTTAATTTCGTATTATCCTTCAAACAGTAACTCAAAATTTGTCCGTGTCTTGCAAATACCACCAAAGGTTCTAGTCTTTATTTTATTTCTGCAAGCGTCAATTAAAAGTAAACTATTTTTTAATGAACATTTTGTTTTTTTCATTATTTTACACTCTTTTTTACATCATCGCAATAAAAAAATTAATGAATTTAGCATTCCCAAATAACATTGATGTAGTATATATAGTTGAGCAGCTCTGGAAGGCTGGAGTACTTTTGTATTTGGACGTCTGTGCTATCGAAAGTAGGTCAGTAACATTCAGTTTGTTTTAGCCCTTGACAGTGTGCAAAGCTCGTGATATCATTATATTAGTTTAATGAAAATCTTCAAGGGTATTATTTTGTGAGTGTTTTTTTCTGTCGAAATCTTTTGTTTTAATTTACATAAAAAAACAGGTGTTAAATTACTGACAGTGCGGGCGTACAACCCTCCCCCTCTCAAACACACACACACAAACACTCACACACACACACGTGTACATATATATATATGTATATATACTAGTAGAATTATTGAGCATGCACACCAGTATTTACGTCCTAAATTTTAAGGCATTACAAAGTCGTGTAACACCTTTACACATTACAGTTTTACAATAATGTCAAAGTAAGCATTCTCACATAGATATTATAAAGTAAATGACCAAAAGCCATTAATTGACCGTATAAGGAGTAGACAAAACAAACCTTAGGCCTTTCTTTCATCTACTTAACACGAGTTTAGTTTAATAAACCGTTTTTTGTTATATGACCGAGAGTAACTCTGTATTTTTCTGGTTGGCAGTAGAGAAGCGAACAATGCAATGACAAAAGTCGCGCAAATGAAGATTACAATATGAGTCAGTAATGACAAATCCTTTTAAAAAGAGATGAGCAACAATACCAGGATGGGCACCGAGGCCACTCCCCCTCTACACGCGTGAGCTGACGTGTGCCAACCGGAATCACGGCGAGCTGACTCTACTCAGAACGAAAAGTGAAAACAAAAACAATTAGAGGTTTAATTGGTAGTCAAATGTAAATTTACTAAATTACCAGTACAGAGGACTGCACTCAAAGCACTTAATGCTGTTTGTATTGTTTTAGCGAGGATTTGGGAACATTTTAGTATTTAATTTAAATACACTTAAAATACAGTAGGCCTACTACTTTATCTTTCCAGACTTAGTGTGGTTTTTATGTGGGTACAATGTAGTTTACTCCTATTTGGATACTTTATTGGCAACACTAAAATAAATGACCTATTTTTCTTGTGTTATTTTAAGCAAAAAGATATATGAATAGGTATTTAAATTTGAATGGAATAAATAATACAAGTAATAATACAGGTAATAATACCGAAGAAGTAACTGTATGCTAGGAATTTATGTTACTTCCAGAGATATATGTAGCACTTAGAAAAAACGTCGAATATTATAGAAGTTTCATTTTTAGACGTTGAAATGTTTTTAAAATTACTTCAAATTAATCTTTAATACACCAACAATAACCTAAATCATTATGAATAATTAAAAAGTAGAAGGAGTTTCTTTTTCTAAAAACATTGTAATTAAATATTGTGTTTCATTACATCGGCGTGTTATTTTCTGGAATATGACGAAAGTAAATATGAACAATTAATATAAACAAGTTTTAAAAATCAATTCCTACTTAAATCAACAAAGAAAAATTTTATTTTAGTTACTATTTTAAAAATAATTACAGGTATTATAAATAAATTAACGTAACCTATAAGTTAAAACATACGTTCTACCCCATATCCTATAAAGTAAAATCAGCTGTTTTGTGAAATCATATGTTATCACTTATTTTTAGCAAAATGGAAAGAAATAATTATACTGCATAGCTTGCCCCTTTTAGGGAAACTGTATAAACAACAATTGTCATCCAATATAAGTTTTAAAAAATGTATTTGAACTTGAGTGGATGAATAAAAAGTAATTTATTAAAGATTTAAAATTTGTAAAAGATATATATATATATATATATATATATATATATATATATATGTACATATATATATATATATATATATTTATATTTATATATATATATATATATATATATATATATATATATATATATATATATATATATATAAAAGGAGAGTGTCAACTATTAGGTAGGATATAATATATAAAATTGAAATGAAAAGATCATTTCACCATTGACAACAATATAAAACTACTTGTTTAAAAAATGGAAAAATGTTATAAATATATTTAAATTATAAAAAACAAACAAATTATAATGGACAAAAAAGAATAACACATCATATAAACAATATGTTTTTACAAAAAAAAGTCTGTAATAATATGACTGACGTCTTGTATATTGTTATTAATAACATAGCCTCTAATTAACTGAACAAGGCAAGTGGTTTTGACAGTTACTTTAAATATTATCTACGATTTGTCGACGTTTCAACCACACATATGAACTCTCTATGACTACTTTTAAGTATAAGAACATATTTTCAAAAGACAAAGAAATGTTTAATATTAGTCAAAAGTAACTATGGAGAATAGAAATATATTTTACTTTTGAAAATTCCATATATGTTTTATGTTATCGCATGACCTTAAAAATTACTATATTTATGATTTTTACATGAGGTTGTTTTATATCTGATTATTTTAGACGTGGTGATTGAAGTGGTTATAAAAATACTTTTCTCGCTCAGTTCATTATAACCTATAATAAGATAAAAACTATTTCTATATAAATGAAAGTTCAGTTTAGTGCCTTTTACCTATTTTAAATAATTTAGTTTCCGCAAGTTCGTGATTTTAAAAGATCCGTGAATATAGGCTATTTGTTATGGCTTGTACATGGTAGAAAAGGCTTTAAGTAGGTTTGGATAATGATATAAAGCAGTTGTTACTGGGACGTAAGAAAACATAATGACTTACATGTGTGGAAAGAGACATGCTCTCTATCAGCGCATGAGCTTTGCACCAAGATGTGAGAAAAAGGATAAGTGACATTAGGGTAGGATGGGATGTAATAATCCCTAATATTGTGCGCAGGGGCGATGGCTCGCGAAGACATGTAGCACAGTACATCCGCTCTATAATAGGATTAAAGAGGGAGGTCTGTTTGTTAAGCCCATAGTTGATATGATATATATTTGGTTGTCGTGATCTGTGTTTATCTCAAGCTTGTTTATTTGGATCACCCTGAGGAACGCCAATCTCAATAAGAGCAACTAGTCCGCGCTCACTGGCAAAGGAAGGAGAGAAGAAATGCTTTAGCACTACAGCTAAATCTATGTTTGACGATTTTCTTCAGGTTCAAGAAATAATGGCTAGCTATACAAGCTTGATTATGTTTTAATTAATTAAATTAGTTTACAAACATCTTGAAAGAGACCAACATCTTTTCATAGTCTGTAGTTTTTTTCCTTTCTAATAATCGCCCATTTAAAATAGCCTAAAAAATATCAGAACTTTACCCTTGTGTACTATTCAAAGAATAAAATTTAATTTGTTTATTTTATAATAGAAGATAATACTGTGTATATATTTTTAAACAACTTCGTTAAAACAAACATCAAAATATAATCATATGTTAATACAATATTTGATTGTAACTTACCTCTTCCAAAGAATCTTGGTCCATGGTCCTCGTAAAAGCTATGCATTGAAACACAAAACCATTTCCCCTTTCACTGAACTCACAGTTTCACTTCATTTCACAAAAACTATATCACAAAATCACACTAGTAATGTATTTTAAGCCTCTTAATTGCAAATAAACTGTTTCCTTCAAATAACCTTCAAAAACCTTAAGTTTATGACCTATGATACACAAATTATTGATAGAAGATCTTTGTAGCTGTAATTAAAACATGTAGGGATCATTGTCAACAGTCTGATGAGGACATAAATGAGTGACGAAACATGTAACTGCTATTAGAGTTAGTTTTGTTTTTACAACTAATAAGAGTATGTGTTATTTAATATTAATTTAGCAACGTAAAGAAAGTATGTCTTTCTTTCTTAGTACATTAGAGTTTATTATTATGTTATCCAACGTTTCAGTTTCCACTTTTTGTAAACACAACAAAATTTTTCTAGATCACTATTTCCAATTTGATTTAGAAAACACAGAACTATTTAAAGGAAACAAAAACTGCAGAAACTTCAAGAGAGTTGAATACCATTCGAAGTCAACACAACCAATGGAAATTGCCAAGTGAGGAAGCTAAGCTTACTAAGTGAGACAACTTCCCTCACCTTATCAGCTGTTTAGATTTGGCTCTAACATGCAAAGTGTTATGAAAGTGTGGTTTGTGCAACAAGCCCATCCTGCGTTTACCCATTACCGTAACCAATTTAAGCAAGATTTCTGGAAAAGAACAATTTTCAGTTGTTTTGTAGTTTTAAAACGATCAGCCAGTTTGACTGTTATCTACGACGGATATGAAAAAAATGCGAATAAGGGTCAGATTAGGGCGGATATATAAGGTCGAAGTTGTAAGGCGGATCACGTGTGTAATTTGTGTACCTACCTAAGGTGTACAACTCCCTATTGGGGTCTTTAACAGGCGTTTACACCCCTTTGTAAACAGAAACATAAGGGATGAATCGAAGTTAGGAATAACTAAGTAAATCACATGATTCCCTCCTGGTATTGCCAATAACAGTAGTTATACCATCGCGTGAACTGAGTCACTACTGTACTCTCAAAGCAGGGTCAAGGGAGGTGTCTACCCTTTCCTGGAACAAATTAATATAACCACAACTAACCATAAAAGAGCGCACAGTCTAAATTCGCCGCTTAGTGAAAACTGAAAGTCAACGCCAATTTAATTTCTCTCTTTTTCAATCAAAATTCCCTCAAACTTATTTGTCGATCTAATTATATATTTCTTATCCTAAATTCCCATTTGTTATTATAAAATTATAGAAGCTGGTGGATAAAAATTCATATAATTCCTATTAGGATAAATGTATGGTATGGATGACTTAATCTTTTTCGGGTGTTTGAGCAGAAAAGAACTTAACTTTGGCTTTAAGTGGCTACAAAAGCCATTGATTCCATAAATTAATATTAAACAAACACATTCAATATTGTTATTACTATATTTAATAAAATGTTTAATTAAATATTTCATAGTTTTCGTTTTCCTCATGATAGTTAAACTGTGTATATTTTAATATACGATAATTTTTTGTTATATTTTTTGTGTTTTTCCTTTGGTTTAAGTATACATCCTAACTTATTGCGCACCTACATTTTTCATTGAAGATATTACAATCTTCCTGGAGTTATTTTTAACTCCTACTTAACTCGTACTTATGAAAATTTCCAAATATTCCATAGTAATGTAAACGTATTTCACTGTTTAAAATTATTTTACCTGATATTTAAGCATTTGTAAAAATTTGAATTTTAATTATTTTAATTAACAAATTCAGTAAAATACTTTGTCAAAATAGTGATCACATAGTGCGAACTAAACTTGTTCGTGGACTTTATTGTCTATGTGACACTGACGACGAACGAGACTAAACAGTGACTTCGAAAATATTTTGCTTAGGAAATTAATTTTTATTGTACAGATAAAATTTGAACAAAAACATTACACATATAATAAAATAAATATAATTTTATTATTATTTTACCTAAAACTTCATTATTTTTAAAGTTTTCTGATTTTCCGTTGTAACATTTAGCACAGTTAAATTAAACAAAACTTTACAATTTTTCATCTTTTCATACTTGTAATTGAAATTGGCAAGTATTATCTAGGAATAAAATAAACATACAGCCCACATTATAAATAAATGTGAATATTGGTACTTAATTTTCTGATTTGTGTTTAGAAGATAATTTTATCGTACTAACATTTAAACCAAGATCCTAAATTTAAACGTTTTATCGTTTAGAATTAAATCTTGTAAAACAATTACTAGTTTTTTGTTTACACTATAATTATTTATTACTAAGATTTTAAATTATGATTGATTACAAAAGTATTTTTTTAAGAATTTCAATTTTACCTAAGAGAAAAAATCGTTTTAGTTCTTACTTAGAATTATGGAGTGCGCGCGGTGCGGTGGTTAGACTCTCAATGGCAGTCTCTGAACAAGTTACTACTAAAGCTTTGTGCAATGGTTTTTAACTCAAGTAATAAACCCTGCTTCCACGAACATGCAATGCTCCACTTGCAATGGACATAACCTAGGTCTTGTGGCAGTGGGAAGATTATTGCAAGTGGTAAAATACCTAAAGACCTATCCCCTGTAGTTTAACTAGGGGTTAGTACAATCATTAGGGGAAAACTAAACTAAAGCCGATACACTCACTGTAATTAAAAATGGTGTGGCGTTTTTATAATTTTGTTTTCATAATTTGTTTTGTGTTTTTCATAATAAATATTACAAAAATAGTTTTAATGAATATTTCTATAAAACTACTTGTTAGGTTGAGTTATGTTAGGTCAGGTTAGAACTCAGAAACGAACGAGGTGATAGAGAATACCTAATTATAGAGTTGGAATTAGGCATAAAAAGGGCACGACCCAAAGCGCAAAAGAGCAGAAGAGAGGATTTTTAACAGTGTGATGCATATATAGAAAATGAAGATATTAGGGCATAAACAAAAGCTATTTATCGATATACACAGTTATACAATTGTAAAATGTACCTTTTAAAACCAATTGTATAAATTTCAATCTTTATAAAGTATAACTTTCATAAATTATATCTTTATAAATTATAAATATATAAGAATAGTTTTGTAAAAAATGTATTCCAACAATTGAAATTAACCACGTAATTTTCTAGAAACGGTAAAAACTAGCATCATGGAATAGTTCTCCACAGGTTGAAACCAAATAAAAACTATACATGTGTAAGAAATCAGAGGGGTTAAATAGTAGTGTAGGAAATTGACAAAAGAAAGAGAGAGAACATAAAATATAAGTTAATAAGACAATCATAAATGGCTACATGGTAATGAGTTGAAAAATTTTGAAAAGAAGATACGAATTAATTAAAAAAACAAAAAAGTGATCTATATGGAATTAAAAAAGAAGCAATAAGAATTAATTATGTAATTACAAGTAAGATAGTGTTGTTATAAACAATGTAAGAATCTACCACTAAGGATATAATTTAAAAAATTAATCTTGTTTACGGTTACCACAAGGTAAAATCAGAAAACAATAAAATACCGGTAAAGTATATTTGTGACAAAAAGATTACTACTTGTAAGATGTGTTATTAAAGGCTACTTAAAAATGTTTTACTCTTATAAAACACAACGGGGAACGATAAACTAAAGTTCGAAAAGGGCAGCAGAAGAAGCAACAGTAACAAAAAATAAATACACACTATAGGTCTGGATTGTTCTCCAAAAAAACCCCTATAAATACAATATAAACATACAATTTCATATAAATAAAGTAAAGGCACATAAGAAAAACGCAGTCATTCGATAGTAAGTGGTAGGAAAAGCTCTTTGGGAATTTCAGGACAAATTTGAAGAAAATTACTGGTACATTCATTGTAGACAAGAAATAGAGTTCAAAACTATTAAGAAAATTAATATGCCAGAGATAGACTCAGAACGTTTACACATTACAAAAGTTTACATTTGACAAACATTATAAAATATGGGTAAATGACAAGAAAAAAATTTGAAAGTTAAACCATTTAAAACATGATACTTCTGTGATCTACAACTATAAAGTTCTTCTAACGACGACGAACATAAATTAATATGTGAAGGATATAACATGACATTACACAAATTACAAAAAGTAGCCCATTACGACAAATAAAATCTTAAAGGTACCAAATCAATAGGAACTAAGGCCGTGCTCAAAACTAGACTGCTTTCTCTAAGGCATTGTGGGAAATGCGAGAATAATCAGAGTATTCCCATACAGAAATATCTCTTGCTAAATAAATGAGTTTGTAGACTAAATAATAATTATTTATTAAGTTAAGTAGGGCCTACACAAACTCTATGCACCCATTATTAGAACAAAAGATTGTTTAGATTTTACTAACCTAGCGGAAGAGCAATTTAGATTTGTTAAAGGAAGGACAAGAATCGATTCTATCGAAATAACCAAGCAAGTCGTTAAAAGATGAAGAGGATTTAACCACTTATAAGTATCGTAGTTATAGACTTCGAAAACTAATCGACCTAATCAACAAGGATACACGCTACGGGACGCTATGGACAGGTGAATATAACCAGAATAATCGTGTTATAAAATTATTCTAAGGAACGAATAATTATTACTTAAAATGGATAACTATACTTTCAAGCCTTAATGAACCGTTTGAACAAGAATAAAGCTTGACGCTCACATTTTTTTAAAATTTACAACGATAGGAAAAAATAAAATTAAATCAACGAATAAAAGCAAGGTCATATAGTAAATATACAAATACATTCATATTTTTTTACGATGCAGTTACTGTATAATGCTAACAAGAGTAAACCATGTCATGATCATGTATGTAAAAAGTCTAACTTTAAAACACTTGTTAAAAAATTTAATTAATTGAATTTAAAAGGAAACTAAGCAATAATTGTATGAGTTCAGTGGTAATATACAATTAAAATACAAACCCATAACCATAAAGTGCAGTAAAATAAGAACCGTGCAAAAACTTTTACATTAAGTTTATAAAAGTATTTGTAATTTGGTAAATCATGGTTAGGATATGCTCTCCTTTAATCCATCCAGTTTTGACAAGCTTTGCCCAATTGTTTAAAATGGCAGCCCTATTTTTCATTTCGCCTTACTAAAATATCGGTCCCAACAAAACTATCATTGCTTAGAATAAATTAATTTTCTGTTGGGATATCTCTTTCGTATCTAAGAATCATCCAATACCTTAAAATGCGAGCACTGTAAACTATATGGAGTTCAAACAAAACCTTTTTCGTAACAGATAACTTTGCAACCGTGATCTGCCTACACTAGCCATTACCCTCCCCATGCCCCTGCCAGGAAAGCTTCATGCCCCATAATCAATCTTTCCTCATAAGTCACTGTCTTTCTCATTGCCTCACAGGTTCAAGTCTAGGGCACAATTAAGCTACACAATTTAAAATGTGTCTAGTAAACCTATTGGGCTTATCATCTAAAAACAGAAAAAAGTTACAGTCGATCAAGGATCTTTAACTTGAGGCGAAATGAACGTCACAAACCGACTTGAATAGACTGTTTGTAGGACAATTATTTTTAGATTTAAGCTTCAGCATAATATGGTTCCACATACTCCTTTAAATACTGTATTATTATTGATTTTTAAAGCAATTAACTTTGATAAATGAATGTATTTAAATGTCCATTTATTGTTTTAGTTTATATTAGAATAATCATTCAATAAATACAGTTACGGTACAACGTTCATTAAAATATTTTTTAAAGATTTATAATAGCTATAAACAAGAAGGTGTATTTTACTTGAGAAAAAAGAAGATTTTACCTTAGTTTGTGTAAAACTATATTAAATAAACAAAGTTTAACCTCTTCTAAACACTATTTGTCTTAAAATTGTTTTTGGATTATCTTAATTTTTGGTTTCTTAAAACAAATGTGACTTATTTCCTCAAAGGTTATTCATATCACACACACACACACACACACACACACACACACACACACACACACACACACACACACACACACACACACACACACACACACGCGAGTTAATAATATAATAAATATCAATATTTTCAATACTTTTAATTTGACAATCCCCATTAAAAATTGTTATTAATTATTTTTTATTAAAATAAAATTTCTTAATCATGTGTGTGTGTGTGTGTGTGTGTGTGTGTGTGTGTGTGTGTGTGTGTGTGTGTTGTATATTGTTCAGTAACTTTAATAAGTAAAAATTCACCTACACAAGACATTAAAATCAAACACACATAGTCACTAAATCAAACAAATCACTTATTAACACATAACAGAAACATAACCTCATCGAAGATAACCTCACTAGAAGAGACAACAGACTGAGTGGCCAGTACAGTTCGTAGTTTACTTTCCAGGCTGGAACTGTGTCAGTACTATATGGATACCATTGGTCGGCGATGATCGATTAGTTCAGATATCGGCTGAACACTGCAGCCGTTCTGTTAATATGATTAATGAAGTGTAGCCGTTAAAAAGAATTTAGGCCGTATAATTAATTACGTTTTCCGGTCAGAGTTTTTTTCAATTGTTTTTGTTGCTAGGTTCGTGTACTTGAATGAATCAGGATTATCAACGATTAATTTTGTTTCGGTGGTTAACGGTGAATTAGCTGGACCACACAAATAGTTTTTTTGCCTGATGATAACCCGTCAAAATATCTGAAACATCTAAGAACCAATGCCTATAAATAAGAAGTATTGTTAGGAGTCGTATTTTTAAGAATAATGTATTAGATAAATTGATTCCGTCATATATCTTAAATCATAATGTAGGATGTTTTTCATACGTATTAGAAAATAGAAATTATTTTTTATTTTCAGTATCAAATTAATGTTTTCATTCCAAAACAATTTTGCTGCAATGTTTAGCAGTTTTATCGAAAATAAAGGAGTGTGATAAAAGTAGTTAGAACATTGTGAGCAATATAAAAGGTAAGATAAAAATTTACTCCAACATTTCGCGAATATTTTTCGCTAACGGCTAAACGCTATGAATGTTGAGTTTTAACATTTATTACTCTTAATCATAAAAACATTTATTAATAGAAAAAATGTAGGCTTTATTATTTCGACAGGTTAAGTCATGTTAAAATAGGCAAAGTTAGTGCTGGGAAGATACTAATGTAGGCCTAGGTATACATGTAGTTGCTTACATTACATTTAAATATATTATTACATACAATTAAAATATATGTTGAGAAATTTGTTTGAAACTTTTCAATTAATTAAAACCAATTCATAAAATATCATTACAAATGTGAAAGTGCACAAATGAAAACAATTTTTCAAAAAGAAAAGTTTTATGTTTTTACGATTATCGGTACCTACTCCAATTTGTTATCATTTCCTGAAAATATATTTATTTCGTGTTTAGCCATTATTTAGTATAAACCAAACACATTCTACCTAATGGGAAGTTTTCTAAATCCTAAAACCACATTTTGAAGTGCAACGGGAGTAAGTGTAAAGAACATATTTTAAAGATTTTCAAAAGCCAAAGAAGGAGTTTTTTCTCAGAGGCTGTGTTTAAATAATTTTTTAATGGAATACTATTTCATTACATAAATAACATATAAAGGATTTGATAAGGCTATGTCATAATGTGTGTCTAATCCAATAACGGTTTTAATTATTTGTAGGTTATGTTACATTCTATATTAGTTAAAATATAAAGTTAAAATATGTATTATCAAATTATACATATTTTCAAATTAAAATTATTTTTTTGTTTTAAAAAAACTATTAATTTTAGATTTTGGTGAAAGTAGACTATTTTGATAAAAGTAAAATTTATAAACATGATGCATTTTGAAGTTTAAATTGAAACGTTTTCAGTTATAATAGAAAAAACTTGATTTTCCATTTCGAAATAACTAATTTTAAACGTCGGTAAAAGTATAGAATAAATATTTTCCGCCAAAAATAAAATTGTGTGGGATGTGTTATCTCTGAATGATTTATTTTCACCTCACTTTTTCTTATTATTCTATAAAAGATGTTTACACTTCGCTCTGCGCAAACTGCAGAAGCTCAATTTTTTTAAATTAAAAAGTTTTTAGGGTTCAAATCTTTTTTACTGACTTTTAAAACACCAAAACACACTAAAACACGCATACAAAACACACCAAAACGACGTCAAGAGATCAATGCACGTTTACTTTTATTCACTTAGGCCTAGTTAAAGCATTCAAGTAGGAGTTTAAGATCATATTTCTGTAGGAATTTAGGATTGAAAATACTTTGGATTCTTACACTAGACCAGAATCTCTTTTATTATACAATACTAGACTTTAGAATTTTTCTATTTTCTGGGCACATGACATAGTCAAATCAGAAGCCTCTCAACTAGGCCCATACAACGTGCAGCCTTTGAAGTTAGGGTACTTTCGAAAAATTGTAGAGCATAACATATTTTTAAAATATTAATATATTTGCTCAAATGATGTAATATATTTTATTTCATATTTGTATAAACAAAAATATTCAAAAAAATATGTGCAAAAAATAATGTTTTACACATACATAAAAGAAACCTTATGAGGTGTCATATGCTTTCTTACATATAGACTATAGAAAACAATAATTAGGCTACAAATTCAAGGAATAGATTTTGTCCACTAGGATTTATAACGATGCAAAATCAAATGTTTTTTTTCAAAAAATATTTGCTTTTCAAAAAACATTTGCTTGCATAAAGTGTCTACTGTGGGAAAACCAAAACTAAGATAAATAAATATTAAGTTCCGTAGTGAAACCGGAAATGGATTACCGTCCGGTAGTCAGTAGAATCTGTGGAACATAACCCACAGATTAAGGAAAATTAACCACAATATAATGATGAAATTGTTGGTGATGATGTTGATGATTGTGATGATGATGATGATGATGATGATGATAATTACACTATTATTTATAATCAAAACCAATTAGGACAAACTACACACAGTACACTACGAATAAATGTAATCACAAAAATTGAAATACATACTAATTTGATCATGACATTGCACTAATTTATCACTCGCCGGTCTTTGCAAACAGGTGCAACTAAGCTAAGAAAGATGTCGCTAGGATGAATTGCGTTGAGCGCATGCGCAGATATTGTCACGTTACGCTCCGTGACAAGTTGTCACGCTTCACGCAGCGTGCGACGTGATCCATAAGTCACACACCTGTCCAAGTCCGTCTTTGCATCGTCAGCTTGAGAGAAGAGGAAAATTGAATTTCTCTTAAAGCTAGGTCATATAGTGTCACGCAGCTTTCTCAAATTCGTTTCGACCTCCAAGTACAAACGATTAGATAAAAGGCATATCTGTTTTTAAGCCAGTTAGCCATCCATCAATATTTAAATGATGTTTTTTACGCTAGGACCTACACTATAAGCAACTGTTTACAAGCTTATACTGTTGGCTTACAAGCATAAACTGTTAGAGAACTATTTCTTAAACTAAATTTTGTAAGTTTTCTTCCCTCGGTTACTACTGATGTGAACACTCTGATTTCGTTAAGTAGACATTTTTATTAGACACAGTTCAGTAGCTGTTTAAAAATTCTGTTCGGTTTCTGGCCTTTTCGAGTTTTATATCTGTGACACTCTTAATCCTACTTCAGACCTTAATCTGACAGACCTTAATCCTACTTCCCTACATCAGAAAAGCCTTGATCCCAAAAGACCATAAAATATGTCCCAAAAAATCATTTTCGAGTACGACTCTTCATTTTACATTGAATATTTTTGTATTATTTGTTCAATATTTTTTTACAAGGTTTCCTTATTGCTACTGTAGGAGCCTTCAGCATGTATTAAAAGAGGGCATGTCTTGTTCATTTGTTGTTTATATGTTGTCAACAACAAATGCTATATTTCCCTCTTTCAACAGGAAATGTCATCAACTAGAAATTCTAAATAAATCAGAATTATAAGACATATTTTTGGGACATGACTCATTGATTTTCAGCAGGAATTCGACCCCGATAAATCTTTTGTGTTTGCATTAGGTTTTTACTTTCAATATACCCTAAAAGATGAAAGATTGCACGCTTTTTATGTGTGCGTAAAATTACATAGCCTATCTAGTTTCAGAAGTGGCAGCTTCCAACTGAGCAGCCTTCAGGTAACCAAAAGAACCTGAAAACAATGGCTGTACAAATTTTCATAGTCTTAATCAAAAGCATGATTAATTAAAGATAAAACCTACTTCTCAGGGACATTATAAATATTTATTTCTTTATGTAAGAAATATATAACAATCTGTTCAACCAAGCTGTATAATTATAAAATGTTTAATATGATTAAAATTTTGAGAATAGCCCCCTACTTCTACAGAAGTTTTCAGCAGACACAGTTTTGCAACGACAAAATTACAAAAGGAGCACCTTCTAAAAAACTTTCATTATAAAAATATTCCATCACATTATTAAAAGAATGTAATATTTCTTGAATTTTCAAGGAAAAAATAAGACGATAAGGTCTGTTTTTCTTTGTCTAACGGTAAATTGGCTTTTATATTTGTTCAATCTATCAAAAAATAGCAGCATTTATCTTTCCATTTGTTAAGATAGTTATTAGATGTCAGTTGTGAAAATAGGGATTGCGTGGCGCCAAGGGAATCGTAAATATTTTAAGGGGGTTTCATTGCCTACTTTTTTATTCTTTGCATTTATAACAAAAAAAACTTATTTCAAACACTTTTTACAATTAGGGAGCAAACGAATTTTGGAGAGTACATGCGCAATAGGCTTTCGGCTTGGACGTTGGAGTTATTGTAATTTTGTTTTTAATAAATTACTACTGCAAATAGGTATTAGCAGAAGCTACTGAGTGTAAAATGTTGCAGAAATAAATAACTAGAAGTTATTTATCCTTTTCAAAAAAAATCTGAAGATGGTTCGCGTTTCAAAGAACTTTACATTGAACCATATAAGTTACTTCAATGTTTGAACAGAAATATTGAACTTAAACCAAAAGATCAAATATAGAAAAACATTCCTAGCAAAAATAAATAGCAAGTAAGGTATTTTAACGGTTATCTAAGTTGTTTTATGTAAATGCTTTTAGTCTGTTGAAGCTCTGTATGTGTTTTCATTGTAATAATAATTCGTTTATAAGTGGCACTTGCCTCCAAATCCTAGATTCGTTTTATTATTTGTGCTGACACACTTTTACGAACTTTGAACCTTAATTATATAAATGCAATTAATTTCTATTAATTTAATTTATTGTTTTAAAATAATGTTTCAATATAAAATTAACTTTTAACTACAAAATAAAATTTATCAAAAAATGTTTTACAAATGTATGAGACTAGGTTAGTATTATTAATCTATGGTGAGAGATCTAGAGACGAACGGTCAACCATAGATGGGATTAATGTACGAACATAAATCAACGGTGGTCTAGAGACGAAGGAGAGTGATAAATTAACACGTTCGCACCAAGCGGCGCAAATATGCGCCGTCTGGTTTTTCACGAGGGACCGGCGTTAAGAATTGGATCTTTCCACACAGACCACGTTAACGTGGGCCTGACCTTCATTGCAGACCAAAAGTGGAAAGTTGTTATACTTAAACTTATTATACTGCATATAAACCCTTGGCGTATGTGTGTTTGTTGTATATTTTTGTTTTTGCTGTTTTAGCGTTTTTTAGAATGGCGCATAAATGAGCCTGTCGGTCTAAAGCACGAAACTCTTATCATGTTACGGGCTTTCCGCGTATGAGGCACAATGTAGCCCCTCAAATCATAAACCAAATATGATTTTGGTGAAAACAAATTTTTTAAAATGTATGTAAAATTTAATAAATTATAAAAAGTATATAGGCTATTAAATTTTGCTACTTACATAAAACAGGGCTTAGATGTGTAATATATTAGAAATAACACTATATAGCCTACATGTAAAAACAGAAATGTCATACAAAGGCTTATTTCAACACACGTCTTGGCTAGCCATGCTAGACAGATTGCTTATATAGGCTACATATCTTATTGATAAGATGCTGACATTATAAACAATATTGTATTAGAGACAAAATATGTTTATATTTGTGCTGTATTTACAGTAGGCCAACAGAATATTTACAAAAGCCCTCTACACTTAGGACAGGTTTATATCCTGTGTTGATAAATACCATTTAGAGTTCAGTTTAATAACTGATTGACCAAATGTACCACATTAACGTCAGACATGTCTATAGTCCGTTACGAATATATCAAGCCGTTAAAATAAACCACTGATTTGTCAGAGGAATAAAAGTAACACTCAAACAGTGTCGCAAATATGAGGCCTCAGTCCATTGCAACTACCCAGAGTGGCGCATATGTGACCCGTCGGTCCAGGACGAGAGACCGTACGGCGCTATATGTGAGCTGGCAGGTTTATACCAAAAGTTATTTTGTTAACATTGCGGTAGCGAACATCTTAAGAGGGAAAGGAGGATTGTAGATTTCTTTAGAGGAAACCAACCTCTATCGGTGACATGAGAAGTTGACCATAAAGAGACACCTTTTCTTATTCCTTTTTACGAAACGTCTGCGGGGTTATATTACTTGCCTAACTTATAAGTATTCTTCATTGAGATTATATACAATGAAATAAAAAAATTTCCATTGTGCTTTTTATTTCTTGAATTTGTGTTATCTATAATCTATAAATATCAAGATACCCGTCATCGTTTTCTCATATTATCTTCATGTTAGGGAAAAATCTGATTTAGATCCTTAACTGTAAGTAAAATCATCTATCTGTGCCGGGTTTTTAAAAAATTGTTTACCAAATTGATTTCTTACCTACCTAGAAATGTTCTAAAAAGAAAGTATAATTAGTTTTACTGCGTGAAATAGTAATAGGATGCTGTTGTATTAGTTGTATACAATGTTTATTTACTACAGAGGTGTAACTGCGAAGACGAGGCTAGGACTTTGGTGGGCTCAAAGTGTGTAAGATCTGTTCACAATTTACTTAATTTCGTTTTCCTATAAGATTTTGTAACGATTTAACTACAAAGTTAGGTTTGCAACACTGAAAGGCTCTTATTTAAAAGTATTTTAAATGATTCCTGTGTTTATGAGAGTGGTATAGACAACATGAATTTAGAAAGGCATATAGCTTACACTTGTTTGTCACTCGCCCTGAGACCGTGTATGTACGGGTTTAGCAATTAAAGAGTTTTTAAAAAAGATTAATCTGCAGAAATGCAATCACAAAATATAGATTTTAATTAAATGGTTAGAGAAAGTTAAATTATGTTCTTCTATCTGTATAAAATAATTAGCCAGTTGTAAGGTTGAAAACACAATTAATTTGTGGAGTAAACAACTGTGCTGGCTTTTAATACAATTCATACAAAGTAAATAAGAAATTGTGAAACTGTAAGTAATATAATTTCTCATGATTGTGAATATACCGAGCAAAAGAAATATTGCCAGTTCAGTTAGTAGAGCAGACATTTTATCACATGACACCAGAATCAAAACTTCCTTTCACACCCACAGATCACCGACTATACAATAGAACTCTCACATGTTCCTTTCACTGCTTATTTTTACACTCAACGTTTAACGAAAACTGTTCCGCTTTTGAATTTGATTCGTTCATCTCTCGGGAACTAGTTCAACGTGCCATCGCATTTCTTAACTCACACAAAATACTTGTTAGTTATTCGGTTTATCTAGTGTAAAATCGATATAATGCTTCTATTAGCGTAACTATATTTGAACCCTGCATAATCATTATTTGGAGCAAACTTCAATGAATTAACATTGTAATGAAAACAAATCAATACGACGATAATTAAAACTAGTTAATGGTGATATGTTTTTCATTTTTGTTTCAAAATTATTAATCTTAGAGACATTCTACATCATCTATAAAAGCTATTGAAATATACTTGACATAAAAAAATGAGGTAGTCAGACAAATAAAAAACTGTCACAAAGAATACAAGGTTAAAAAAGAAGTACAAGACACTATACAAGTAACAAAATTTGTGATTTGAATCACTATAGAAACAATAACAATTAATAGAAATACGAAAACGTTCGATAAATGTGTTGTCACCTGTATTGCTAGTACCATATTTTCAACTTTTAAGACTTTTGTTTTTCTAATATTAGTTGACCTTGATGTAGCTTTATTTCTGTTTCTTTATTTTACACTTAATATTTTACACTTTAATAATTTACATTAGGTGTAGTATTTGAATAAGTTTTAGGTATTTTTGTTTTTAGTCATCAGTCAGTAATCTTCCTGACTGTCAAGGTTCACGCTCTACACAATGTTTGAATTCCTAATTATATATGAAACAATTTTAGGTTTTTCCTATTTTACTTATTCAGTAACGCGTCTAACTGTATCTAAGTCAACGTTCTATTAGATTTTTATACATGATAACGAGAGTTGATTTACACTTTTGAAACAACGTGCACTTGTTGCTTGCATTAAATGCAATATGGGTAGCACTGTGTGTACTTTTAGACATTACAAATAAGTTGAAAATTCGTAGGTTTTTGAATGTTATATGTATAATAGTTGAAATTAGCTGCTGATAACGCACTCAAGATTGTTAGAATATTCGTTGTATAACTAAAGCAGTTATTCTTAAATAAATTTAACATTAGCTGTAGAATATATTGCATACCTAATATTTCACAAGATTTCGTCCTTGTTCTGTTTTATTTAAAAAGTCAATATTTTCTGAGTTCAAACTATTGTTTTTCCTCATGTTCAAAACCTTTAGAACTAATACTATTTTATTATAATACTATTGATTATTCTTTTGATACACACACACACACACACACACACACACACACACATATATATATATAGGCTTTTTATGGAAATATTAGGCAATCTTTTATCGCAAATCAAAAAATTTTATTCAGTAAAATTATTATAATTAGCTATTATTATGTAGTTAAAGTTGTTGTAAACAAGAAACACAGTTTGATATATTGCTATTAAAATAAAAACTCAATGTTTTAGGAACTCTGGAAAATGCCCGTAAGAAATAGAAGTTTCTTAAGCAAAGTATAGTAAAACTCGTTCAACTACACGTAAGAGGCTTGAGTTTAAAGGAAAACATGCGTGCTTGAGTTTTGCCATCATGTCGAGTTAACACAATTGCCTACAGAAGCATGCGAATGTAAACCACACGTACTTCTCTCCTGACAATTTCATTACGTAATTTTGCAATTCAACATGGCTTGTCCTTAATGTTGGCCTGACCTATTTACGCTCGTGACCTATGACAGTTAACTACACTGAAATTAGTGTTTTGTCCTTTTTGACTGTGAATCCGATGAAAATAAATAGCGCAAACACAATACCAGTGAATGGAAGGAAGTAACTCAAATAGCGAATCATTTCAAAGTAGAAATTAATTGTTGTAGAAAATCTGTTCTATTTTACAATGTAATGACTTTTTCTAGTTTTAATTAGTGATGTGACTAAAAGTTATTTTACACTAACAGGTCAAACTGTGCTTGGTAATTTGAAATAACTGTGATTTTTAACTGTGATTGTTATTTGCTATTAGTTATTGAAGTTAGGTAGTGGGTTGATCACGCTAATTAGCTTGTTTTTATAATAATTAATACTTTATGTGTTTGTGTGTGTGTGTGTGTTTGTGTGTGTATGTGTGTGTGTGTGTGTGTGTGTGTGTGTGTGTGTGTGTGTGTGTGTGTGTGTGTGTGTGTGTGTGTGTGTGTGTGTGTGTGTGTGTGTGTGTGTGTGTGTGTGTGTGTGTGTGTGTGTGTGCACGGACACATGTGCAAAATTCAATAATACTGATAAGTAAACAGTCACTTGTAAACAATGGAGTTAAACAATTACTACAAGAATATTGAGTGAAAAATACAAGTAAATCATGTGTTGATGTTAAAAAAAATATTTGCGATATTTCACTTTCAGGGACGGACTTTATTTATTAATACTATGTAATGTATACTAAAAATAATATCTACAAATAATCAACTTAAATGAAACAAATTTTTTATAAATGAATAAAGAACTACAGCAAAAAACTGTTTTAGAACTTTCTTTAGTGATCACAATCACACTCACAACACCACTGGTCGAAGTCACAAGTCACAGTCAAAGTCAGTCACAGTGAGTGGAAAAGAGAAACTGAGAATCACAATCACCCCAGTTCTCCCCACATACACAAAATGCAGTTCAAGATCAACAACTTTAGTTTGTCTACACGAGTGTGAAGATTGTGAACTGTTTGGGTTCCCGTCTGTACGGGTAAGGGCGATTTGCCACTCCTACACTGTTTAGTTCGACAAGAATCTGCTACTTCAACTCGCTACATAACAGGTCAAACTGTGATTTTCGAATAACAGTTACTAAATCACAGGTTATTCATTGTATGTTATTCTAAAATGCACGTGTAATAAATTGTTTTAGTATTAACGTTTGAAGCTATTAGAATTGTCTTGTATACGTCAACTTCAAATTTAATGAAATCTGCCATTATGAACTATGTTATTTCTAAACAATTATGTAAATACACTTCAACAATAAGTTTATTTTTTTTTAACCTCTCTTGTCGATATATGATCGCTTAGGAGCACGTCCGAGTAATAATAAAAAAATGAAAAATACACCTAAAAATCAAGATAAAAGGATTTTCTGAACAAAACTAAACCATGAACTAACGAAAGGCTTGTATCTGACATTAATATCAGATGGAGATACAGGAATTGTTTTCTAACCTCAACAAAACTATATGACGAATAACATTGCTAAACGTAAACACTTAGTATAGGCTATAGACACTATGGCATTCATGGCAGACACATGTATCTCTTTTCTGTATGACAAATCTCTAATCAATAAATATATGCAAGTGTTTAGGTTAAAACTAAAAGATCCTTTTCAAAATAAAATCAATCAATAATTAAATAAAAAAAACATGTAGATTCTAAAATAGTGTATAAAGTTTTATGATGAAATTAGTATCGTTAGAGAGATTTATACCTAATATTATGAATATTAGAATGCCTAAATGAATACATGTATTAAAAATCACTTCTCTCTTTTTTCATTTCGACAAACTTAAAAGAAATGTATTGTCTTTCTGAAGACCAGAAATAAATAAATAACATAAGATAAACTTGTAACCTAAGATTTTTTGTATGTCGTGAAAGTATCCAATAATATAAAACACACTCTTACTCGTAGATATGTATTACATAAAAATACATAAACATAATCAACAATAAAAAAGCATTATAAGAGTTCTGTCGGTTTCAAAAGAACGTAAATATGCAGATGAACTTTTAAGGAAGACGTTTCACCTATTTTATAACACAAGATTACATTTGTCAAGAATTTTCAAATTGAAATTACCTAATTAACCGATTCTCTTACTCAAGAATAATGATCCCCCAGACAGTTAAACTGTAGTGATTAACCTGTTGTCAATCTTAACCTCTTGATATAATCGCAGACTGCTATCATTATCATAATGACCTATCCTAATGGTTGCAAATAAAGATCATGAATCTATTACGTATGGAATAACGGTTCCAGTGAAATAGTTTGCACACAGTTCATTGATCCGTAATCACTAGTATGGCTCTATCCTCAATAGGTCATGTCTTCTATAATAATCGATTCTTTGTTTATGACTGTTCCAATTTGTCGCAACGAATATTCAAGACAGATTAAAAAGCAGGTTGTTTCAATCCATTGAAATGGGCCGGTGATATACCTTCTGGCGGCTTTTGGAATTAGTGTGAAAATCACTTTTAAAAGTGTGCTTATTTATCACTTTTTTGCAAACAACGTGTTATTAAATCAATCAAAAATATGACCGCATCCGTAAAACTTTCAAAGTAATAGAATTTAAAGTTTTCTTAAGCTCAAACGTCTCAAGTATACATTTCTAACAACACTTAGTACTTCTCCAAGTTAGTAGCTTGCATTAAGTGATAAATTATTGTTACTTTATAACAATTCTTTTTCAAGTTCATCAAAATTGATTGCCTTTTTATTAGGACAAGTTATTACTAACTAGTGTTAAAATATGTAGAACACACACAGGCTGAGCGCTGGTCCTACCTGTAAGAGCCAGGACAGCCACAGTTCTCTTTCCCAGGACGTATCGAAACCAAGAAAAACTTGTCGCGTTGCTGACACTCTGAGGACCCTACGCCCGCATCTGGAGGCCTTCGACACTTCTATTTCTGCTCCGGCCAAGTCTAACACCTCCATGTCTGCTGCACTTCCAGGACCTAAGTAATGAAATATTTTAAGTGTGATAGATGTAATCAACAGAAATCATTAATGGAACAAATGTTAGATATGTGTTATTAGAAATAATTTATTTTTATAAGATTGTCTTGTTGATTTGAAAACATTCTCAACATACAGTGTATTATTTCTTTGAATTCGATGTTTGAGAATCTTTTAGAATAAACAATTGTTTCTATCCTCATACTCATGCTTAGCACTACTTATATAAGGCTCTTACAAAAAACGGAAAAATAAAATCTACATAAAAAAATGTATCGAAAATATCACTGTACTTAAAGATTTCCAACAGAAGCTGAAATTATTAGCAGAACAATCGTTTACAAAATAATATAAAACAAAACTAATGTATAAGAAAGGTATAATTACTCTATCAACTAAAAAAACTTGAAAAAGTAATAAATGCTAGGAATGCTGCAGTTGTGCTTCCTCGGTACCATTTTTTGAAAGTAGAAGTGATATGATCGAAGAGTATGTGTGATCTGCGCCGTGTTTGTTCATTTAGGATGTCATTTTTATGTGTGTTGCTATGTCTATATATTTCATACTGTTCTAGTGTGTTTAATGTATGACCTTTGTTGCATGTGTGGAGGATGCTCATGTGTTCCACACAGATCACACATACTCTTCGATCACATCACTTCCAACTTTCAAAAAATGGTACCGAGGAAGCACAACTGCAGCATTCCTAGCGGCAAAAATACGAGGCTGAAGAAGTCGTAAGACGAAAACGTTTCCTCCGAGTGTAAGTTAACAATTCAACAACCTTTAGTTCACAAAAGTCTGGCCGCAAGTAATAGCAAAAGTGTAATAAGTATTTCTAAATATCTCCAGACAGAATTATATCGTCAGTTTTAATTGAACGCTTTGATGAGTGTCGTTTCTTTCCCGTCTAAGATTTGTGTGGTTAACTAAATACTGTAAATTTTTGTTAGAATACAATCTTAATTAGAAGATATGAATTTGCTTCCGTTGTAGACTATATTATAATGTGCGTGGAGGGTTATACAGTAATTATGTCACTTCTAACAAAACACTTACAAGAGGTAACACAATGTGTCATTATATGTGGCACCGTTTTCAGAAGGTTGCATCATTAACAGTTAGGATTGTAATTACTAAATGGAAGACCACGCTACAAAGCGTCGTTGCCGTTGCTTATGCCTAACCTACAATTACAACTTTGCAACGACACACAGTTGTTTATTCCGCTAAGCCCGATGTAACCTTGTTTTGTAATTGTCTGGAACAATAGAATTGCACTCATTTGGTATAGACAGTCAATTTTAAAAATTATATTATGGATCAAAAAAGTGTTGAAATAAATGCTAGGAAGTTTCAAACGAATTATATTTTGCTTATTCCATGATCACATACAAACACGAATATACTAATATAAATTCTTCCTTTATGTCACTTTTTTCCTTCACTCACTCGTCTTTTCCCTCTTTCAAAATACGCGCACGCTGGCATCAGTTTGATCATTCACTTGATGGGAGCCTAAGTTTTTCAATTAGTCATTGTTGTGAGGGTTGCATTATTTCAGGCGTTCTTGGAGGAATCATTCTAATTTATAATGATTATTTTTCATAAGATCATAAATATGCATGTATATAAAAATATTTCTTTTTGAAAGAAATAATACAAATGTTTTGCTACATTAGCAAACTCATTTAAAATTGTGCGTTTAAATCTTCATGAAAGATCGTCACAAATTATGTTTGCACAAAAACTAATTACGAAAAGGTTAATAGCACTGAATGTGGAAAAAGACGTAAACTTATTTTATATTAAGACGTATTTATTTCCCATCTCAGCTTTCTAGCATTCATGAGATCAAATTGATTTACTGTTTAGTAATATCATTAGAAGCATAATTATTTTACATCATTAAAAAACAATGAAAAATTGTTTAAAAGAAATTATGCCATGTTTAACTTTTAATTTATTCTAGTAGTTTATACTCTTCTTATACATATATATATGTGTGTGTGTGTGTGTGTGGGGGGGGGGGGTTCAAATTTCTATCGTCAATAAAATACACTCAATCCACTTCATCCACTCAAGTTTAAATACATTTGTTTAAACTTGTAATAGATGACACTCGATGTTAGTAGGTTTTTACAAAAACCATAAATTAATTAATTAAATTTAAAATTAATACATTTTAGTTGTATACGGGAAAAACGCTTTTCAAGAAAGAGGCAAGCTATGCGATAAAGTTATGTCGTCCTATTTGGCTTAAAATAAGTGATAACATATGATTTCATAAAACAGTTGATTTTATGTTACAGGTTACGTAGTAGAACATCTGTTTAAATGTATATGTTATGTAACTTTATTTATATTTGTTGTAATTATTTAATAAAAAGTAACTAAAATAAAATTTGTCTTTGTTGTCCTGAGTAGGAATTGACTTTAAAATTGTTTTTGTTTATAAAACTAGTTTTTAATAATCAATCGCATTTCAGTGTATCTATTTAAATACAGAATCTTTGTAAGTTAATGGTTATTAAATTCTAGATTTCAAGATTTAGGAAAATCATTAAAATATTATAATTAAAATAAATATATAATGTCTTCTAATTCTAATGGTTTTAACCACTTATTACTTGGACGAGACACGACCGTGTAAAAGTAAAGTGCACACTACTAGTGTATATAAAGTTGTATGCAACAAGTACCAGGAAATTAAACCAACTGTCATGCATGTATAAAAATAACACTTGTTTAAAGAAAATAGGTTGAACACAGGTTTCAATCAATCAAGTTAGGGAGAGCACATTGTTTCCATCAATCAAGTTATCAATGACATATAGTACTACAGGTGTTCTCCAGGTCTATTCTTGTAATAAATCACTAAACTTTGTACTAAACGTGTCATGGACGAATGGTTTTTAAATTGTGTCATGACCTAATGGTAATATGTTTTCTTGTATAATAATAAAAAACAATTGAGGTATTCAAATAAAAGAATTATTTATTAATTTTTTTTTCAAAGCTTCTCGTTCATAAACAGCACCAATATCATCAGGTATGAATAATGCACACACATACATATGTTAGTATATATTTATGTACATGTGTATATATATATATATATATATATATATATATATATCTGTGTGTGTGTGTGTGTATTCTATATCATTTAAATATTTTATCTATTTATATATATATTTTACAATCACATAAAAGAAACAGGACACAAATACACAGACATTTACCATAACCTGGAAATCTTACACATCAACAAAAAAGGACCACATCTCAAAACACTAGAAAAATATGAAATTTAAAACCAAACTACAAACATATTAAACGAACAAACGCAATACAAATGACACATACTATCGAAAACCTGCCTTTAAAATCGTCACCGCTTAATCTAAGAACTCCAAGCAGAAGACACTGATGAAGATTGCCACGAAGCGATTGAAAACGTTCTATTTAAGAAAGTTTTTATAAATTTACAAAATTAAAGTTCGGATACTCATAAACTAATGTAAAAGTAATTAATAAGTTTCACCGAACGTAATGGACTACAAAATTCAAGAATATATTTATAGATATTATAATAATGTATATTTTATAATATAGCAATAATTCAAAAATTTATATTTTTACAAAGCTTTTCTCTAATTAATGTATTAACATCTTCAGAAACAATGTCAATTATATAATTACTATCACGTATTTTCCTGAAGATGCTAATACATTAATTAGTGAAAAGCTTAGAAAAATATATAAATTAAAAACAATTCTTGTACTTGAAATATTTTTATTCATTTATTATATTACAAGAAAACATATCACCATATTTAATATATATATATATATATATATATATATATATATATATATATATATATACAGTATTGCATATATATAACGTGAAAGATATATTGGAATATGACTAAGTTATTAAAAGTACTCAAGATTTCAAGTATTCAAAAGTTTGATTACACAATTATTCACTGGAATTATAAAATCCAATATAAATATATTTTAAAATGTAAATTATCTATATTTGCGTATTACGTTAAATTAACGATGAAAAATTACTCGAAAAATACAATCTTTTGAAAGATTAACGTCAAGAACTAGATTGAAGAATGCTTTGAATACGTTTAACGTGTGGCAACTTGATTAGTTTAACAGTGCTCAGAAACCGTCAAACTGAGATAGCTTAAAGAGCTTGTTACTTTGATCGATGGCACCCGGGTCCTTTATTTAATTCTCCTTTCGCCTAATACGCCATGTACAAATCGACTTAAAAGGCGAACATCTGGTTCAATACAATAATTACTTAACAATGTTTTATAAATACTTTTAATAATAAAACTTTTACATCTTTAAAATTTGAAACAAGGTTGTTATAACAAAAATAATGTTTTTATTAAACAACAGTATATTTCGTTTTAATAATAAATCTAAGAAACTTAGTAATAATAACATCTTATAGAAGGCCTAAATTGTAATTATACTCTTGATCTTAATTCATTTTACTCAATTTTATAGTTTCTAAACTTGTAGATAGTTTTATTTTAGAGGTTTTTCGTCAATTTATTCTTTTATTTGCTGGGATACTTTCTCTCTTGGCTGATTAGTCAATTAGTGGCGGAATTTTTGATGTTACAAAATCCTTGCGATATAAAATGTGCATATTTGTGATTTTTTATTTCAGTTCAACAATTTTGAAATCAACGGTTTGACATATTTATGAAATTTAATTTTTTAATATTTTATTTTATCAGTAACTATAAAAAATAATAAAGACAGCTTTTAAATATATATTCATTAAAACCTAACGTCCCGCTGTTGTGGTTATTCTGAATATGTTGTTTAAGTAACACAAAACAGTATGTGGGTTTTGTCCGTAATCACGTATGTATATTTGAGTACAACTTTCTGCCTTTCCTAATGTCCCAATATTCTCCTCAGTTGCATTTTCACAAATTAAATCGCACTCCGGTAAAAAAAAAAATAAGTACGATTTAAGTTTTGAAAATGGAATCACTCCGAAACGCGTCAACAGAGGAGAATATTGGCACGTTAGGAAAGGCAGAAAGTTATACTCAAATATATAGAAATATTCCTAACAGAAATGAAGTTGAGTATATTGATAATTTCATGCATTCATGTGTTTGTGTTCATTATGCATCAATGGCGACTTTAATACTGTAGAAAATAAATCTCAGTGAATGTATGCAACCTCCTATTCATAGCTGCTATGCGTTCACACACCACTGGGAACTTCTCGAGAAACGCCGTGTTTCTTAACAGTAGGCTCTACGTACTGCCCTTGTCCCTTGAGCTTATGCTTAGCAATTATTTCGCTACAATAACGATTTACCATGAGGACACTGTTATATTTATAGATATTTTACCACTCAGTCCTACCTTATTCCAGTAATACATAAGTCAACTATGGCATACAGGAATTGTCAAGTAAATTATATTTATTGCAAGATATTGACATCAAAATTTTCGAAAAATGATGTTAGAAATTATTTTTATTTTGGTGATTTACGTTCAAATACAATCCTTTCTTAATTTTTTTGCATTAGATCCATAGACCGTTAGATTGCATTCCAATGTGTTAGATTCATTAGAGATTTATATAAATTAAAGAGACTTTTTAATTTGTATAATACCTATATTTATATACAAATATATCATTTGGCCCACAGGTTTAAAATTATTATTAATTTTTGAAATTTGCATTAGTATTCTAAAGTAAAAGGTAAACATTTGTAATTCATTACTATTCGTACTTTAAATTGTATTTACTTTCAGAAGAAGATAATATTACAGTTAAATATTAAATAATTTGTGCAATATACTAAATAATAATTTACTGCACTCTCTGAAAGCCTTAGTAACATTAGTGATGTATTAGAAGTCAGTTTAGAGTCAAGATACTAAATTTTTGGCGCTTTACATGCTTTCATAACAATAAAGAACAGCTGTTTTTTCGAACATCTGTGTATCAACCAGCGAGAATATGCTAAACAATATACGAGCTAATCTTATAATACATCTTATAATATATCATGTATTATAAATATTATTTACGGTTTTTTAGTGTGGCCACATTCTCAATTGGTGCAAATCAAGTCCTCTATACTTAGCACTTACCTTTTAGCTAATAGTCGGTAAAAGTCTAAAACGTTTTTATAACCTATTAATGTTATTCGTTTCACATGTAGATACTTCTATACGCACAACTTTGAACACGTTTTGGTTTTAAGATAAAAGATACTTAATGGACCACAATCATCTGATAAATTGCCTACCTCGGGTGTTTGGTCCTGTATTTTTTTACCCATGAACCAAATTTACTCATCTGTAAACTGAATTGATCTTACCTTGTGTATAGTATATAGTACATTAATTGCTCAAATCTATCATCCCATAGTACATGGTGGACAGTTTAGTCATTTTAAAAACTGACGGTTACTTTGTTCTATTTTTTTGTAACACAACGTCACCACATAAAAGTAATTATAAATATTTCACAAAAACCATAAATAAAATCAATCGCTGACATATTTTAAAATTTTATGTAAAGTTCTCCAGCTAAAATGTTCCAAAATTCGTTTAAGGTTTGGGAACCAACAGGGATTTTCTAAACAATTTGTAGAGGCACTTAAAAGCACGTTTTGACTTTATATTCCTTTTCCTTTTTGAATTAGATTGGGTTTGCAATCATTTTCAAGATAAAATACGTTAGGTTTAAATTTTAACATTTCTGTCTAAAAATGGAGAGCCAAACCTCCATTTACTATAACTTGGGCTGCGTGTGGTGAAAAGGTTGGGTACACAAGAACAATTCTTGCTAAATGTGATGATTTCTTCACGGAAACTTTAATGTTAGTAACAGAATGCTAAATGTGATGACTTCTTCACGGAAACTTTAATGTTAGTAACAGAATGCTAAATGTGATGATTTCTTCACGGAAACTTTAATGTTAGTAACAGAATACTAAATGTGATGACTTCTTCACGGAAACTTTAATGTTAGTAACAGATTGCTTCGGCATGACATTATTGTAGGCGACATACAGGTATACTGATTTCATTTAATGCCGGATTAATATCTTCTTTAGGTCTAATGTTATTCTGGAAGATACAGATACTTGGTGATTCTGAAGTATACAACTTTCAGACGAGGACCAAACAATTGTTATTTCAGCCTCTCTCCAAGTCACTTTATTCCACATAAAAGTTATATTGATAAGGTTTTAGTTGTCCCGATGTTAAAATATTTGTTTTAAAACTGTCTTTTTAATTTTTAAATTAAAAACTAATTTTAAATTTAAATTCAATTTCTTAAATATTCAAAATGAAAATTATGAAAATCCATCAGTTACTTTGATGACAGAAATACAGTAGGGCTATATACTTCAACCTTGCAAATATCACGTTTTATAATAAAGTATTGATTATTAGGCAAACAAAAATTGTAAAAACATAGTAAAAAATTTATATATGAGACATAAAGATTACAGAAATATGTAGCGTTTAGCTTTAAAGAAAGTATAAAGACAAACACTGAGTGAACCCCGACTTAAATCTTCGAACATAAGGGAGGATAAATTAGCTATGGTTTGGAAGAAGATTATAAAAGAGTAAAAGAATTTAACCGTTAGGTACATGATATAACTAAGTCAAAAATCCAGGGTTCGAATAAAAGAAACTACCACAAACCCAGGATATTAATATACCCAATAATACACACATTCAACCCTATCCACTCTGGATATTATCACTCCCTATCATATTAATGTAATATAATATAAATCTTAACTTCAATATATATAGATCTTACTTCAACCTTGCAAATATCACTTTTTATAATAAAGTTCAAATATTTAAAATGGCGAATGCTATTGATTATTACTCAAACAAAAATAGTAAAAACATATTAGTAAAAAAGTTATATGTGAGACATAAAGATTACAGAAATATGTAGCATTTATACTTTTTAAAGAAAGTATAAAGACAAACACTGA
>JBAIZL010000001.1:46143770-46156270 GCA_036971475.1 Prosapia bicincta | reverse complement strand
CTACCTGGATGTATAAATATCTTGGGGCCTATTATGGCGACAGTCCTTCGCCGCCATTGTGGAAGCACTAGGCCTTTTAGAACGTATACCGGCCCGCTGTGGTCGACTGGCTCTGAAGAGGACGGTCCTGCAAATCAGTGCATTTACTTGTAAGAAGTTCTTATTTCCAGAAAAATAAATAAAGTTTATTCTGTGGAATTTAAGGGCACACATGAGGTAAAGTTGTCAATACAGAAACAAAGATAAGGGTAACAAAATTTAAATTTTCTTAGAATTAGAACGACTCGCAAACTGAACCTTGTTTTTAATAATAAACCAGGACCTCTCACTTTTAATGTTCCTAATAATTCTAGGCGCTCGCTCGCACTCACCTGTACACCGCTCATACTCAAATGGAGTTTATTATCGTAATGGCAATTATGAAAATATTGTACATTTTAAAGATACAAATAAAGGAAGTCCTTGAAATTTGGTCAAAACAATAAATAGCAAATAAATCTCAGTTTAGTTTGTGATCTATGTAACTTGAAATTCTACACAAATAAAATGATTAGCTTACTCTAAACATGTTTAAATGAAATGGCTTAGAGGTTGCATTTTACATGCGATAAACGTTAAAAGGGTACAAAGTTCAAGCGTAGAAGTGTAGTATGTTAGATTCAATAAATTGTATGAAAATTATAAAAAATTTAAATAATTTTATATGTCATGGATGTATAAAGAGTGAAAGAAATATAATAGTTTAGTTTTATGATATTTATTTAGAATAGAAAGATTAGGGACAAATAGCACAAAAATGTAAGGTAAATCCAGTTGAACCAAAAAACAGTGAATGGTGAAAAACTAAACCAGTGTTTAAAGGGTGAGTCGTAATAAAGGAACAAAATTCATATAAAGAGAAACATTATCACACAGTAAATAACATTTTATTTTAAATCTTATAAACTGAAGAACGTGATACGATAGGTGAACAATTTTAATATAAGTAGGCAATAACTATCTATACATAGGAGAATGAGAATTCCTAAAACGGCAAGGATGTCTGTAGCCATCAAAAGAACTATTCTCAAATAGTACAAAAAAGTGGGAGAGAGTGGAACAATAAAGAAATAGTAAATAACATTTCATTTAAAATCTTATAAACTGAATAACGTGATACGATAGGTGAACAATTTTAATATAAGTAGGCAATAACTGTCTATACATAGGAGAATGAGAATTCCTAAAACGGCAAGGATGTCTGTAGCCACCAAAGGAACTATTCTCAAATAGTACAAAAAGGTGGGAGAGAGTGGAACAATAAAGAAATAGTAAATAACATTTTATTTTAAATCTTATAAACTGAATAACGTGATACGATAGGTGAACAATTTTAATATAAGTAGGCAATAACTGTCTATACATAGGAGAATGAGAAGTCCTAAAACGGCAAGGATGTCTGTAGCCATCAAAGGAACTATTCTCAAATAGTACAAAAAGGTGGGAGAGAGTGGAACAATAAAGAAATAGTAAATAACATTTTATTTTAAATCTTATAAACTGAATAACGTGATACGATAGGTGAACAATTTTAATATAAGTAGGCAATAACTGTCTATACATAGGAGAATGAGAATTCCTAAAACGGCAAGGATGTCTGTAGCCATCAAAGGAACTATTCTCAAATAGTACAAAAAAGTGGGAGAGAGTGGAACAATAAAGAAATAGTAAATAACATTTTATTTTAAATCTTATAAACTGAAGAACGTGATACGATAGGTGAACAATTTTAATATAAGTAGGCAATAACTATCTATACATAGGAGAATGAGAATTCCTAAAACGGCAAGGATGTCTGTAGCCATCAAAGGAACTATTCTCAAATAGTACAAAAAAGTGGGAGAGAGTGGAAAAATAAAGAAATAGTAAATAACATTTTATTTTAAATCTTATAAACTGAATAACGTGATGCGATAGGTGAACAATTTTAATATAAGTAGGCAATAACTGTCTATACATAGGAGAATGAGAATTCCTAAAACGGCAAGGATGTCTGTAGCCATCAAAGGAACTATTCTCAAGTAGTACAAAAAGGTGGGAGAGAGTGGAAAAATAAAGAAATAGTAAATAACATTTTATTTTAAATCTTATAAACTTAATAACGTGATACGATAGGTGAACAATTTTAATATAAGTAGGCATTAACTGTCTATACATAGGAGAATGAGAATTCCTAAAACGGCAAGGATGTCTGTAGCCATCAAAGGAACTATTCTCAAATAGTACAAAAAGGTGGGAGAGAGTGGAAAAATAAAGAAATAGTAAATAACATTTTATTTTAAATCTTATAAACTGAATAACGTGATACGATAGGTGAACAATTTTAATATAAGTAGGCAATAACTATCTATACATAGGAGAATGAGAATTCCTAAAACGGCAAGGATGTCTGTAGCCATCAAAGGAACTATTCTCAAATAGTACAAAAAAGTGGGAGAGAGTGGAACAATAAAGAAATAGTAAATAACATTTTATTTTAAATCTTATAAACTGAATAACGTGATACTATAGGTGAACAATTTTAATATAAGTAGGCAATAACTGTCTATACATAGGAGAATGAGAATTCCTAAAACGGCAAGGATGTCTGTAGCCATCAAAGGAACTATTCTCAAATAGTACAAAAAGGTGGGAGAGAGTGGAAAAATAAAGAAATAGTAAATAACATTTTATTTTAAATCTTATAAACTGAATAACGTGATACGATAGGTGAACAATTTTAATATAAGTAGGCAATAACTGTCTATACATAGGAGAATGAGAATTCCTAAAACGGCAAGGATGTCTGTAGCCATCAAAGGAACTATTCTCAAATAGTACAAAAAGGTGGGAGAGAGTTGAAAAATAAAGAAATAGTAAATAACATTTTATTTTAAATCTTATAAACTGAATAACGTGATACGATAGGTGAACAATTTTAATATAAGTAGGCAATAACTGTCTATACATAGGAGAATGAGAATTCCTAAAACGGCAAGGATGTCTGTAGCCATCAAAGGAACTATTCTCAAATAGTACAAAAAGGTGGGAGAGAGTGGAAAAATAAAGAAATAGTAAATAACATTTTATTTTAAATCTTATAAACTGAATAACGTGATACGATAGGTGAATAATTTTAATATAAGTAGGCAATAACTGTCTATACATAGGAGAATGAGAATTCCTAAAACGGCAAGGATGTCTGTAGCCATCAAAGGAACTATTCTCAAATAGTACAAAAAAGTGGGAGAGAGTGGAAAAATAAAGAAATAGTAAATAACATTTTATTTTAAATCTTATAAACTGAATAACGTGATACGATAGGTGAACAATTTTAATATAAGTAGGCAATAACTGTCTATACATAGGAGAATGAGAATTCCTAAAACGGCAAGGATGTCTGTAGCCATCAAAGGAACTATTCTCAAATAGTACAAAAAAGTGGGAGAGAGTGGAAAAATAAAGAAATAGTAAATGACATTTTATTTTAAATCTTATAAACTGATTAACGTCATACGATAGGTGAACAATTTTAATATAAGTAGGCAATAACTGTCTATACATAGGAGAATGAGAAGTCCTAAAACGGCAAGGATGTCTGTAGCCATCAAAGGAACTATTCTCAAATAGTACAAAAAGGTGGGAGAGAGTGGAAAAATAAAGAAATAGTAAATAACATTTTATTTTCAATCTTATAAACTGAATAACGTGATACGATAGGTGAACAATTTTAATATAAGTAGGCAATAACTGTCTATACATAGGAGAATGAGAATTCCTAAAACGGCAAGGATGTCTGTAGCCATCAAAGGAACTATTCTCAAATAGTACAAAAAAGTGGGAGATAGTGGAAAAATAAAGAAATAGTAAATAACATTTTATTTTCAATCTTATAAACTGAATAACGTGATACGATAGGTGAACAATTTTAATATAAGTAGGCAATAACTGTCTATACATAGGAGAATGAGAATTCCTAAAACGGCAAGGATGTCTGTAGCCATCAAAGGAACTATTCTCAAATAGTACAAAAAAGTGGGAGAGAGTGGAAAAATAAAAAAATAGTAAATAACATTTTATTTTAAATCTTATAAACTGAAGAACGTGATACGATAGGTGAACAATTTTAATATAAGTAGGCAATAACTGTCTATACATAGGAGAATGAGAATTCCTAAAACGGCAAGGATGTCTGTAGCCACCAAAGGAACTATTCTCAAATAGTACAAAAAGGTGGGAGAGAGTAGAAAAATAAGGAAATAGTAATAATAATTATTAATTATGCTCTTCTTTCACAAGGTCTTACAAAATACGTAAAAAAATATATATTAATAACATCAATAGAGTAGGAGAAAAGACATAAGGCAGAGGTTTAGAATGTTTCAACACACACACACACACACACACACACACACACTCACACACACACTCACACACACACACACACACACACACACACACACACACACACACACACACACACACACACACACACACACACACTCACTCACACACACACACACACACACACAGACTCACACACACACACACACACACACACACACACACACACACACACACACACACACACACACACACACACACACACACACACACACACACACACACACACACACTCACACACACACACAACACACACACACACACACACACACACACACACACACACACACACACACACACACACACACACACATACACACTCACTGCCGTAGATGTATTAGTCACAGCCTAAAAATGTGAGAACATAAGAAAGTTTCAGATTATTGTGTGGCTTTAAAACATACAAGAAGAACATGTGTTTCACATATACAACTGCATCTGATTTACTGGTATTCATATTACAATAGATTATATAAAAATGTATTACTTACCGACGTAAAACCTTATAATGTGTTGCAGATCAGGGTCTATTCCCAGTCTAGCGCGGCGGGAGTTATCTTTGTAGCCAAGGCGGAAGAGACAGTCGTCTTGGAGAGAGAGGGGCGTATCATTAGGGTTAAGTCGGCGGCCTTCACCGCCTCCATGCTGAAATCAAACATTTTTATGCCTAATTATTATTTTTTTAAATGTTTTTCGAAGACATAATTCTTTTACTGCATCAATGTTGGAAGTCCATGTTTCAACCCGTACGTAACATTAAAAGCAAAAATACGTCAAGGAACCTGAAGAAACGACATCATTATGTTTTGAAACGTGTGCTTATTATTTATTCTGTTAAAATAATTTAAAAAACCGGTATATTTTAAAGCCAAACACATAATCGACATTTATTTCTGTTCACGATACAGTAGGCCTACATAATGTTATGTACTATATATAGTACAATACTACAGTATTAAATCTAAAGAAATGTTTTAAAACTCGCATTAAATATAAACTCAATTTTGGTTAAGTCAATATACTTAACAGAAATATAAATGGGGCTTTAACCAAAATTTAATTACATCCCGTAGTAGGATTACCCATTGGAATAGCTTCATCATTAATTTTCAATACAATTCCATCAATTTATCGTGTGTAATTGAATATTTGATTGATTGTGTATGCTTTAAACATTAATATACCATAATAAGTGTTTTGAAAACGTTTCTTAACGATCCCACTCATGAACGTTCCTTTGCAGGAGTTTTCTTGTTATCTCTTTGAGGATTTTCGGACCGAACCCAAGCAATGTTTTCAAAACATTTAGTAAAGTTCTTTAAGTTTCATCTTGTCTACAATAACAAGTCATCATTGACTAAATAATTGAACTTCTGTAATCACTATGACTAAAGTTTAGTGAAAATAGGTATAAGCCTATACTTTATTTTAAAACCAACTATTAAACATATACAAGCAATGGATTGTTTTTCTTAAAATTTTGAAAACAGATTCCCATATATAAAGATAGTATTTAATAATACATTATAAGACATTATTAAATGATTCTACTTCCAACTTCAGCTAATAGTTTCCACTTATATATTTTAACATTAAATAATTAAAAACTACTCACTGAATTGACAATGGAAACACTTCTCCAAAATCGATTGTTCTCATATAAACAAAAAACAATTGCTTCTATAGGTAACCTTTACACTTTAATATAATTAAAAGTGTATAAGCGTTATGAGTCTTGAGTAAGAAAATCAATTTGAACACCAAAAGACTTTGTATAGACTTTGTTAATAATTAGGCCTAAATTAATGTTATATTTAATAACTTAAAGGCTACACGTATATATATTTTTAATACATTAATACAATATTTCATGATCTATAAACAATAAAATTAAGTAGTTGCAAGATACAATCTTAAAAACTAGTTAGACCACTAACGTTAGCAAGTGTAAACCTTGTAACACTCTTAAAAATAAGGTGTTACATATAAATTCATTTATAAATTTAATTTTTATTTAATAATTATTCCGTCCCAATATAAAAGAAAATTTTTGTTTTCTTGGTGCACATTGTGAATTTAGCGTAGGTAGTAAGAGCTCCTAGCGGGCGAAATAGAAAAATATCGTACGAGTTAGTAACTTAGGGTAATAAGCCATGTGACGTAAACATGGTCTGATATCGCCTGGCCCGAAGCACCGATCAAAAAATTCAAAATATAAAGTAAGGGTGGGAAATTCAGTTAGCGCGTCCTTGCAACGATCCCACTTCTCCAAAAGTCTTTGAACGAGACGGACGTGATGGCATTTTCGGACATAACTTAGAAATTAGTAAGCTTCCAGTATTCAAAATTTAAGATGTCAAGGCCGGTACCAAATTTTATTAACGCAACTAAAGAAGAAGTCAGAAGCGATTATTTATGTGTTCCAAATAAGTAAAAGTTTATATCATTTTTGTTTAAGATCGCTGATTCCAAAGCGATGTGCAGTGATTAGTGTACAAAATCGATGTGCAATGTTTAATGATATGTGTTAAAGTGTTTTACAAGTAAAGTGCACAACCAGGTACGTTTTAGATAATAATAAAGAAAATGTATTTTAATGTTAACTAAGTTGAATTTTAATTGATAAACGGTTAACACATGAACGGTAGAAATTGTCCTTTGAATATTCACTTCTAAAAATTAAATTGGAAAACTTAAGTTACTACCTTCTTGATATATATAAATTTTAAAGGTTAATAAGTAATTAAAATGTATGGAATAGTTAGCAGTAATTAAAAGTTAATTACTTGACACATTGGTGTCATTTGTTCATTTTGTAATTTATCATTGATTAATAAATTGTTTAACTTTGTATTTTAAAACTTCCAATTCTTATTTCACAAGTAACCTAGTTCTACCTTCAAGATATGAAGACCGCCATAGACAGACAGTAATTGCCTGAGTATTGGCGTTAGAATTAGAGCCCTGGTAAGTAATTAATTATGTTGGTAACTAAGCAAATAATAACACATTTCAAATAAAGATAAAACTTACCCTAGGTAAAAAAGGCTAGAAGGTTACAAATGCGCAACTCTGCTTGTTTTGTTGTTTTCTAAAATGTAAGTCTCATACTCTGCAAGTTTTCGACAAATTTATTAATTAAAAAGTTGAATGATAATTACTGCTAACGAATTCTAAAGATTAATGCCATTCATGTGTTAATTAGGTAAATTGTGCAGCCCTCCTTAAAAATACTCGTCAGTGTGTAATAAAGTTATTTTCAAATAAATAAAATGTCTAGCGATTTAAAAATTAATAAGTTGGTAAAAGACGAGTTAATTTTCGAACTACAAATTAGAAATGTAAAGGTTAGAACGGACATTACAGTATATGTAATGAGAAAAATAGCCAAAGATAAAAATTGTAAAGCCGATCCTGTTAATTTAATGTATTGGATATATAAAGGTTTTTCAGAGAAATCCAAAGAAAATGTTTAAAAATCATGATAAGTTAAAGAATGAAACAAAAATTGTTATGTTACCTACAATAAACGTTGAATTGAGTAGTCAATTAAATTGTAATGTTTTATTGGACACTGGAGGCTCAATAAATATAATAAAAGAAGAATTGTTTGAACATTGTTAAATCAAAAATTAGTTAAGAAAATTGTAAACAAACAGGATAAATTTTCAGAAGGTAATAATAAAGAGATAAGAATAAAAGGTAATTGCACCGTCAAAATTAAAGTAAAGAAAAATGAGTTTTTTCATGGCAAGTGAAGTTTTTAGTAGCAGAAAGTTTAGATTGTAAAATGTTAGAAAAATTTTAAAGAAGATTTAATAATAATGATTTGAATAGTCTTTTTTTTGTTGTGAACAATTAGCTGTATGTAATTCTTAAATTAAAGTATGGGATTTAATTTAAGAATAAAGTTAGTGGATTTTCAAAGAATGGAATTTGAAATTCAAAAAGGGTTAAGATGTACTGAAGATGTATAAGATAACAAAAAGGTCATAAGACAATGGTACAGGCTTAAAATTTTGCCAAATGAAAGTACAAATTGTATAGACAAATAATGTCGTGAAACAATGTACTCAGGGGCAAATATGGTAATTAGGTGGCTTACAAGAAGTGAGCAGGTTTATACAGCTAGATGATAGGTTAGGATTAATTAATTATGTTGGTAGTTAAGCAATAATAACACATTTCAAATAAAGATAAAACTTACCCTAGGTCAAAAGGGCTAGAACGTTACAACCTAATACAACATAACCCTAAACCCTAACCCTTACTTCTAATCTAGGAGCAATACAAAATGGTGGTTGGTTTATGCTCTCTGAAAGGCAAGCATTCTTTTATTGAACCAAACTCTTAAACAATCTTAATAAATTGGTGAATAGGAAATTTTGTGAATTTTAATCTATCATACAGGATTCATGAATATCTTTGAAGCGTGCAAAATAACAGCAGGCACTGGAAGGGGTTTGCGTTCATCGCAGTACCTCCGTTACTCAATACAGTTATTCAATGCAATAACTAATTCTGTAATTTATAACTGGCAATAAGACTCTGACGAAATCAAGCTATTGCCAGACAACTTCTTATAGCTCGTTAGTTCAACCTTACTGACAATGTTTCAATGGAGTTTATTAATACATCTTATAACACAAAAAATTTTCTTAGGAGAAATACAATCATAACCTAAACTTCACCGACCCTATTTCTATTCACAATCCTTACTCATCCTTTCTATCGATATTATTCAAACGCAATGTGTGCCGTAAAGCAAAAAACATATTTTACGCACATTAAATTTATTTAGTTATTATTTGTTTCCTATAAACATTTTATTTTAAATATTTGTTTCAATATTTTAATCTAGAAGAAATGACAAGTTAAACCTTTTAGACAATCCATAATTAATTACAAAAAAGGAATTTCCACTTTTTTAAAATAAAGTTATTGAATACATGACCTTGTGTGTGTGTGTGTGTGTGTGTGTGTGTGTGTGTGTGTGTGTGTGTGTGTGTGTGTGTGTGTGTGTGTGTGACCTAAGCAGCTTCTAAGACTTCAGAAATACTCACATATAATATGGAAACACACAGCGCGGATAGCATCGACCCGACTCGCGTACCAAGCAGCTCTACTAGTCAAGTACTGTACAGATGCTTGGATATTAATTGCTTACCAGTGGTCAGTGAACAGTTCACGCTCTAGAAGCGGCGTTGTACCACTTCGTATCAACATATGTACAGTACGTCCACACGTTTTAAGGATTAAACATCTGTTTGGCGGGTATTATCAAGTTATTTTCACATGGAACTAACTCTTACAGTAAAACCATTACAAATGCTATTTGTGCAACACGTCAGGCAAAGGTTTTGATTTATGGACCATTGTTGTACGCCGTTTGTCTTGTTGTAGACTTCCCGCAACTAATACAAATACACGTTTATCACTTGTACGGCAGTAAATCACTTATAGCTGTCGACGTAATTAATTATAATCAGTTTTTGTATTGTGTTTTGAAACATTTTGTTTTGTGTTAGTATCACAAGCGGTTCCAAGGGAGAAGAGTGGTTTGTGCACCTCATAAGTATAAAATTCGCTCTCGAAATGAAATACGTATGAGAGACTGAGTTGAAAATCTTGATCGTTAACCAAATGAAACATAAAGAATTCCTAATAAGAACGTCAATTTATAAATTTAAGTTGTTTCTTATATTAATTGTTGTCGTTGGTTTTTTTGTTCATGCGGAGGTATTTTTGTGTAAAACGTACTTTTGCAAAATCAAAGAGAATGGTAAGAAATATGTTGAAGCAAAGACATTTATTTCCTCACACAACTATTCATATAAAACTTTATACATTCTAAAACTCTGTAGCAAGTAACAAAACTATGGCTTCTTTTAAAAAAACGTTTTCTTAAAATGTAATATTTTAACAGTGATTCACTAAACGTTTTTTAGTCCAACACTGTTTGAAGTTGAACTATGAGTACGACCGTGTATATGTAATATTTATGGTACGTAGCCTATACGAGCAGCTTGTTAGTTGCCTACTGTTTGACTACAGCTGCTGCGAAGGAACCAAGCCCTTTAACAACAGTTGGCCTTTAGAGCGTTCCTCAAGCAGATTGCTTGAATTGGGAGGCGTTAAACGTGTTGAAAAATAATAATAAACCCAGCATAACACAATATCTATTTATATATTTTTTTCCTTTAATTAAAGTTTATTGTTCATAGTTAATTTATAATTCATTAAAGTTGAACTGTTTATATGTAAATTGAACCCTTCTGTATCACTTTAAGCTCTGAATGTACATAATCTTTCAATAAGTTTACAGACTCTATTTACTTGTTTATGATATCCTTATATGCGTTCAACCTAAACACAGCTTACAAGCTATACGCAAGTTGCAGATACGTCACGACACAACAGTTAACTCAGAAACGTTATACAATGCATCGTTGCAATCTTACTCGTAATAGACCTTTAATATCTGCACTAGTTACATTCTGACAAGCAAGTATCGCGACCGTTGCCCTCGGCAAAAGAACAACTTAACAAGGAACTTGGCTCTTATTAAAATTTAATCTAAATAACCTACATATATTTCTATTAAACTTGTCGACTTATAAATTGCAATGACCTCAGGCAATTGTACCAAGCAATTCTTTGGTAGTGTCGAGTGAGCGCAGAAGAAAAACTCTCAAAGAGAGATAATCTAAACTGACTTTTAAAACTAATATTTAAAAAAATGGGTATCCTTGTAAGCCAAGTACATCCGAAGAATAAGCTTCTTAAGGCCAGAAATAAGGTAAAGTCATTATGAAGCATTAAAACTTAGTACAAACTTATAACTTTTTAATACTTCAGGTAAGCTAACCTAACTTCAGATATTTTTCTTAAGTATTTATTGGGTTTTATAGTATCCCTTAGAAAAAGTATAAAACTCGTACAAGACAGAACGAAACATAACGTTATTAATTATTAAGCTGTAACTTTACATTTTTTAATTTAAATTATTGGTTTTATCATATTTGTCTGATGGAAAACATTTCCTATTTCGAGAACTGAATGTTATTTCTCTATCTCAAAATGTGTAAACTTGCCTAAAATATTTTCACTTAAAAAATACACTATTTAGCAGCATATATTACTCGCAGATAAGGCTGTGAGTGGCTCATTCTGTGTTTATTTCTTTGGGGGGAAATGGTACGAAATGACATAATTACAGTTATTTTCTTATGACCAAAAGCTTTTTATTATGACATCATGAAAAGGAATTATTCTATACCATTTTGTTTAGTTTTTCCCCACTAGGCTTCCAGGTCTGGTCCCCCAGAACCCGTCTAACCCTCGTGACATCCCTCATCTAGTGAGCTGCCTGCTTCTAACATGCACATGCGGTTAGTAACCATAACGCGCATGAAGGAATTCAGAATTACTGCCCATGTACCAAGATATTAAACTCTTTCCATCAGAAATCAGGAAATAGTGAAATGAAACTGTAAGGTAAGTGTAGCCAGTCAAACAGCAGGATGAAAAAATCTGGCAAGAAAGAAACGCTTCTAGGAAAAACCTCACGATACAAGTTACCCCGGGGGCTATAATTATTCTAATTATACTGAATGTACTGAAGGTTGGCTATGGCTGTAGAACTAACTGCTGCCACCAACCGTTTAACCCCGACATGAGGCCACGTATAGCTGTCACACATAAGCTGGCACGCGACCTCGAAGGGTGAGCACAGGCGGAGGAAGGGTAGAGGAAACAAAAGACCGTTCCACAGAGGCGGGGGGAGGGTACAAAAAGCAAAAGACCGTTTCACAGACATTATAATATGAGGTATAGCATTTATATTACAATGATGTAGATTTGAAGAACAACCGAAAGGCCGCTATAAACATTATTTTATTAAATTTGTCATATTAAACAGATAATTTACATAAAGTTTTGAACAAATTTACTTATATTAGTTTTCTAAACGACCGCAACGCCTGCTATTTCTTAGCGATGGCTTTTGATACAACACTTAATACAAAAACCAATGTTTTTAAGTAGGACTAGCTTTTTGTTTTCTATCGATCGATCGC
>JBAIZL010000001.1:46123770-46138770 GCA_036971475.1 Prosapia bicincta | reverse complement strand
TTTAAAAAAATTCCTATTGATAAATCAAGGTTGAAGGTTTTGTGTAGCCTATTACATTAAAACAGAACTTTTAAAAGGTTTTGCCATATGACCAAGATGTTAACTAAATTAATTATTAGAGAACTAGAATGTAAGCTAATATAACTTGAAAGAATCGAGAATCGACTAAAGAATCGAGAATCGAACGGAAAATTTTAGAATCGGAATCGGAATCGAAAATTTTACGAATCGGCCCATCCCTAATATATATATATATATATATATATATATATATATATGTGTGTGTATATATATAGGCCTATATATTGCGAAAGATATTAAGAACACAAAAGCGCACTTTTTCTTACGAAGAAGTCGTAAGACGAAAACGTTTCCTCCAAGTGTTTGTTAACAATTTAACAACCTTTAGTTAACAAAAAAGTCTGGTAGCAAGTAATAGCAAAAGTGTAATAAGTAAATAATTTTCAGACATTAATTCCTATGAAACATAATACTGCTTAAAGTGGTTTGTGCTTGAATCTCTACTTCGGATGTAACTCACGATTACCTCCGCGATGCCGTGCAGTAGCCAGGAGTGGACACATCCCTGACACCACGTATCGTACTCAAACAATGCCAGTTGGATAGTGGCCAGCAATGTACCCTCTGGGCATACAGATTGCACGCTGAATTAGCATAAAGCAACAGTTGTTGCCTAAATACCTGTCGACTTCACGTATCGGTCCTTAATGTGTCTCGGCGATAAAATATACTTGAATCCAATCCTGTAGGTGTAATTTCTTTCCTTGACATTTTAAATGACAGTAATGAAAGCTTATTTCTCCCCTCGTCCTTGTTGTTGCCACTGGCTGTAGTAAAATTAAAAGCTCCAATGTGAAAGATAAGCATCTCATCTTCAAAACAGCTGTTATTCGACTGTTTAAATTTAACCTTTTACTAGCTTTTTATTAGAACACGTGCAGAGAACTCTGGCACTCAGAACGAGTTATGGTCTACAGTCTTTAACCCCCACCTAATATCCCATAAATTCAATTTTTCCATAGTCACTTTTATACTATCCGGTATACTTACTTTTTCTGTATGTATACTTCAGTATATCTCTCTGGAAACAACGAATAGCCCCCAAAAGACTTTATTCCGTCTCTTTTTTGTCACAATATATGTAATGTATTTTACTGTTTTTTCATAATTTCTTTATAAAACATTGTTTTACCCATTCTTAACTAATGATGTTTTACAAAGGGGCAAACTATAACCAACAAATATAGCTTTTTCAAAAGGATCTCAAGGGAAACCCTTAATGAGGCGGCATTATAAAAAAAATTGAATGGCGGTAGAACGTGATGTCATCATTTGGGAATTTGTGATCAACGAATTGCTCCGAAGGTTTTCGAAAGTGAAACATGGCGAATAAAACTAATAGCTTTCTTCGTTTTCACTTAGAGGTTGTTTGGTGGTTATGTTTAGGTCATTTTCAAATGTAACTTTCTACATATTCTGAAATATCGTATATTTGAGTAAATTTTGTGACAGCGTATGATTTCACAGAAAGTTTTTATTGAGCGAAATGTATGCTATTGTCTATGTTGTATATTAGAAATAAGTTATACTGTCTATAGAAAATTATATTGCCACCCAATACGTTAACGGTAAATATAATTTCTATCGCTCGCTATTGACTTTTTAATGTCTTCTAGCTATATTTAGACTTGTTCATTTACTAGGGATAACTTAGTAAAATTTAAAAGTAAAATTTCAAACTTTATAAGTATGGTAGAAAACAAGTTTAAACCTAAACATATGAATCTATAATAATAAAAAAATGTAAAGTTTTGTATTCTATCAGTTTTGATTTTCAAATGTAGGACTTTATAATACACAATAAATATCAGAGGAAAAATAAACTATTGGAGTTTTGTAGGGTTTTGTTACGATTCCATCTACTCCTTAATGACTCACATGACTTGTATAAATCAAAATATTTTGAGTTTTGCCTATGTCTGGAATCCTATGATTGCCATGTGTGTTCATAAACATCGTTTCATATAAACAATACATCTTTTTACGATTCTAATACGTAAAACTATACTTTAAACTCTTAATATCATATAGATATTTCCGATTAAATATTGTTCATTTCAGAACAATAATTCATTTAATATTTATATACAAAATGTTATTTATTTATCACATAAAGTTGAAGGAATATTGTAAATTGGCATCCATTTGTAGTTAAATCTTCCATGAGCAGATGGTTCTACCTGTTTGGATGAAATTCGAAATAATGTGCCAGAATTATTATTGGATCAGAAGAGGGTTTTCTAAAAGTAGATGTAGGCCCTAATATTTTTTTTCTGTAGCTAGAGGCTCTTGAATACAATCCCGGTTGTAAGGTTTCATAGAAATTACTAATAAAATTATTTTTGAATTTTTTTGAAAATAGATTTTTTAGGTATCATATTTGAATTTAAAGAAACATTCTAATATAACAGAAAATTGTTAGTTTAATCGTTTAATACATTAAAAAAACTCAAGCTGTGTAAAATTCAAAAAAAAAAAAAACAGACTCATAGGTTACTCTAAAATCAAATTTTCTCATTTGAAACGGTTTATAGTTATGGAATTAAATTGCTGGGTGCCTTTAAACTATAAATATAATAATGCATCTGCATCGGAGACTTTATTTAACAGTTCTTGTAATATATTATCAACACAAGTTATTCCATTCACATAAATTTATAAAATCGAATTCATTTTAAGGTACGTTCAACTTTTACCAAATATTTTCAATATAGTTTAGTATAGTTTACACTTTTAATATTAAAACTATTGAGGCTTTAAAACTTTATTTTGGGTAAGTTATTTATGTGATAATAAATATATATTTTCATAAAGACTAGTTTTAATTTATTACATAGCCCGTTTTTATCTCAATTCAACAAAACCTTTTCATTTAAGAGAGTAATTTGTAAGAAACGTAATGGTTTGGTGTTGAAATAGACAAAGAGAAGCCCCAAAAGTAGAATAGGTATTCTTAGAGACTATTGTTCCACTCGGTCAAGGCTCCCGTTAGATCTCGCAATTTTCCTACCTTTACCTGCAATTTGCATATAAACCAGCCTTGGTTTCGTCTTCTGGCTTACTATAGCTTGTTGATAGTTGTAAGAAAAATCAAACATTTTTATGGACTTATTTTTTTTTAATTAATACTCCTTAATAATACAAATTTAAAATTAGAGTTAAAACTTTAGCAAAAAAGTGCGTGTGGCTAGATATGTCATTATTATTTATATTAGTACCCCTATTACTACGAGACGATTTATTCAAGAAATATTTTGTATATGTTAGAATATAAGTTAATCATTTAAAATAAATTTGAGGACACAATTTCCTCCTAATTTTGTTTACAGCATATTACAATTTATTTCTATGTCGAGACGCTTTTAGTATCAAATTATGTATTTGTAAAAAAAGAGGTTAATAATATATTCAAACAGAAAGGTAATGTATAACTTTTAACTTACTTTCAAGAAAGAGTAATATTTTCGATTTGTTTCACTATATGTACATTAATTTATTTATTTAGCTCAAGGGATGTGTTCATCTTTAATATTAATTTAAAGTTAACCTATATTTTATTAAACTTAAATTGTGCAACATTCCACCCATTTTTAGAACCACCGGATATGTAAAAGTTTCATTCATTGGACATAACACAACGTTCCATAGTGTTTTATTAATACAAAAAACCAATCAAAGGACGTGTTCCACTTTCTATGAGTAACTGTTCAGTATTTCTCATATTTCTCAGTTTCTTTTACATTTTATTCATGGGAATATTATAATTCTAATCACATGAAATCATAAAAACCCAGCCTTGTTTTTCCCAACATTATTTTTCATACAATATATAAAAGAAAGTAGTGATTGTCTCTTTACACTGATGATTTACAGCATCCGTTTACATTTCGGTCCATCCTGCCGGCTATATGGTCTCTTGGACTAAAAACTACAAGGATGTCACCCGGTAACTCGTTTAACAATAAAAAACCTCAACGCAGACGGTTCAGGATGGTCATTACGTTCCTTAACTTTGTAAATTCCTAAACACAATTCGCTTCTGGTTGACCTTGTCAACGTCTACAATTAATTGCTTCGCTCATACATGTACGCGCCTAATTAACCTTTTTTTGGTCAAGGTTTGTTGTTTTGCCAATTACTACCAAAGGGGTCTGTTTTGTGGGTAATGATGGTTAAATTAAAATTTATTACACTGGTCTGGGCTGTTTATCCAGAGTTTCGTTAAAATCTTTCGACAGATTTTGCGAAATTATCCATTTTATTTTGGTGTAATTTTGGGAAATAAATTGTGTATGCAGAATTTTATGCACAAATTTGAGCTAGTCCTTAAAAGCTTATGTAAATGTATCTAACCAAGAAAGTTAGGCGGAATATCTTTCTGGAAGGATTTTGAGAGGTTTTGAACATTCTGGGAGAGCAAAACCAGTACGTAATTTATACTCGAAAGCAGACTTTTAAAAGTTAAAAGCCATTTTATGCTTTTTAACGCTAAAATTCGACAAAATAAGTTGATTAAATTTGTTTTCTAATATCCAAATTTAAAGAAAACTTAATAATATCTAAGAATATCAAGCCTTCGAAACTTCATAGAAAGTTCGTTAAATTGCTCACCTTCTACCATCCCCTCATACCCTCTACAATACCCTCATAAGCTAAGCTTATTCTTTGAGCTTAGCTTGTGAGGTTATGTTAATAACAAATAAAAGACGTACATGAAACTCAAAAATTAATAATTTATTTACTCATACGCGTTTCAATGACAAAGTCTTCCTCAGTTAGTGTGGCTATTACAAACTGTAACTTACAAATGAGTTTGTAATTTTGTGAGATGTAGACTAAGTTGGAGTTTGTAGTAGTAACACTCACTGCTAATGACTTTGTTATTAAAATCCTTATGAGTAAATAAATGATTAATTTATGAGTTTTTGTAAGTCTTTTATTTTTCCATTCTCTGCTATAGTAAATTTCTTATGGATAAACGCCATAGCTAGCCCATCAACGCGATCTTTAAATTTTTATTTCTCAAATATGTAGCAGTCTTTGAGAGCCGCAATAAAGTCTTTTACGGACGTTGTAAACGCATTGATGAGCAGCTCTCATCTATTCGAGAAAAGCATCTTGAAGTCATATCTTATTTATGAGAGTTTGAACCTCATATGAAATATTTTACAAAATTTCCCATTTAAAGTAAATTTTTAGACGATAAAAGACTTTTAAAAAAATACTTTATAATCCTTTTGGAGGGGAGTTACTTCCTAAAATTTCCCTCCCATGAAAAAGTATATTTTTGGATAATTACAAAATAAAAATGTATTTTTAGAATAAACCAGGCTAATTGGCCAAAACATTGTGGACAAACAGGTTTACCATTAAATAGAGTTTATAAAGGGGTGGAATCCTGTGTTTTTGCTAAAATGACAATTGTCAAAGAAACGCCAATCGCTAGTACAGTACAATTCAAACCTAAGTGACAATGTACTTAGAAAAAGTAATTCCTTTGAAGTAATAAACAATCACTTAAATTATTTATTCAAGTGACAATTTTTCGAAAACATTCAATATTATACAGTTCTCTAAATCATTTGTCAGTGAATTGATTGTTATTTTAATAGCAATTTTGATGTAGTTTTAGATAACAATTTAGATGCACAAACTGAAAAAAAACAGTAAATATTTGACACAATTTTCGAAAATGTTTCTCTTTGGAATGTGGAACATGTATACTTAGGCCTAATTAGATCGTTTTTTATATGCAATGGAAACTCACTGGTTTTGAAAAAATATTTGACGAATTACAAACAATAGATAACTTGGAGAATATTCAAAAATATGACTATAAAATATATAATAACAAACCCTAACTTCTATAAGCTAATACACAAATAATAAAAGGCACCATATAAACATTAAACTATCGTCTTAATATTCAAAATAAAATAGGCAATTATTTTTAGATAAGTTCATTTTCGCATGTAAAACAACCACATCAAATTAAAGTGTAAAGGACCTTTGTTTTATTTAATAAACACATTGTTTCAAGACATTGTTTCGGTCAAGTATTTCAACTTCCGATTATTTTTGATATTAATGAACGTTTATCGATCTATAACTGCTTGTTATAGCAACAATAAAGGATGAGTGGCCAGGTGTTTTGCACCTTTTTCAGACAGCCTTTCACGATTGTCGATCAGTTTTATTAGTGTTTTTCATCTTTTACTTTATTATTTTTCTAATAATGAAACGTTTTACTACAGTTTTTAAATTGATTTAAATATGGTACTCCAAAATGCTTATATCAATCATAAAATTTCACAGTTTCATTCGTAAAATTCATAATAGTATTTATAGGCGATAAAGCCTAATAAACTGGAATTTCTTTTAAATACAGGTTACAAGTAATATACAATAATGCAAGATGTAAAGAGTGTGTGTCTTTGTGTATGTGTCTGTCTGCTTTATATGCTTATATATTTACATTACCTCTATATATTACCTGTATCCAAAGAGTAAAGTATTCAGAAAGCACCAGATCCCTGCATATATCGCGCACTCCAGTATTGTGAGTCAGGTACACCAGAGTCCCGGAGTCTTGGTCACAGAACACCCTGACCCAGCCACACCGTTCGCCCACAGTTACTCCTTGCACCATACTCTCTCACATTTAGTCTTACTTATTTTAGTTTTCAGTTATTTTTAATGGGTTACAGATGACTGTAGGTTACTATTTATATAATTTGAAAACTGTAAAAACAAAAATCCTATCTTTTAAATGTATAATATAACAGATATGATTCGAATTCAAGATTTTAAATAATGATTAAACTTAGTGGTTTAAGGAAGAAGAGAAAAAGTGATGAATACCAGATCTTTTAAGAATAGGAACAACTAGATGGAAAGCAATTGCTCTAGCAGAAAGAGTAACAGTAGGGATGTTGTTATTTTCCTTCTGTAATATGTGGTTTATGATAAACAATGTTGAAATCCTTTACTTTGAAAACTTTAAAGTATTTAACTTTAATTTTGATTATTATTATTTCTCGCGAACTTAAGACTTTCTGAAATTATAGTATTATATGAATCTGCTACGCACGAGGATATAATTGGGGTCGAAAATACGACATAAATAGAAAAGGCTGAGAGTTATTTTATTCAACAAATTTATTATTTCTCTTGCTTCTCATTTACACATTTTTAATCAATAATCTACGTGATTGTTATTATTTTGACAAAAAATTGAGACACGTTTATTAATACTCTTTGCAATAAAATTATGAATAATGATGTTTAGAATGTTCTTTAAGATTACTTAAATCAAAATTGCTTTAACTTTAACTTTAATAGATAGAACTACCCCGTGGAAAATCTCTGGTTTAACGTTAACAACGTTTACTTGTGTATCTAATCTGTTACCAAAAATCTTAAACTTAAATATTTAAACATGATTATTTTTCCTATAGCCTAGACTTTATTGAAATGGTAACTTTGAACTTTCTTTATTTAATGGACTATTTTTTTAAAAAAAAGGAAATTAAATGAATTCCTAACTTTAAATTGTTTTGGAAAAATAATTTCTTTCTTTCTTGAATACCGTCTTCACATAGCCCCTACCATTTTACAAAATCTATGTAGATATTTTAACTGCATGACGACAAACATCGATTGACAAAACACAAGTCATATCACTTTCCACATCACAGATTCACTTTCAACTACCGACTGGCGAGTGCCACTGATGGTCAGTTAGAGACTGAACGCCGGTACGTCGCGGTCGAGCGCCCCCACATGTGGCCGGATGTCTGAACAGAATACAAACCAGCGGCTGGTAGCGACGGCTACGGTTCCCACGGGCCTGGCAGGATATGAACAGGTAGATAAAGCGTAATTATGTATGTCTTTCGGAGGGTAACCGATTAGACGGAAGTAAGGCGTCGGGGGTTTGATGAAGTCGTGGGCAACTAATCTGAATAATGTGAAACAGCGAAAAAATTGTTATAAAGTTAATGTATTATAACATCGTTTTGACCATTTTTGTAAACCAAAACTGTTAACACGCACGTGTATAAAATTAAGTGTTTCTATAAAGGATGACAGTTTTAACGCTACTTCTTCCATTTTTTGTAATCTTCAGTGTTTTTAATCTGATATTTCCTTTAGATGAAACATTTGTATTATTGATATCGTAAACTGTATGTAATTTGAATCGTTATGAAAGATTCTATAGCGTCATTATTGTAAGGTTTAAAGAGAGCATATATTGTCTCGGTCTTACTGGTGAGGCGACGTGCTTCGATATATTTATACTAATAACTCCTTTTATACCATTAAAATGACGTAAGATAAACAGGGTAAAGATCCCTTACTTTGGGTCACAGTATTCAAGCAAGATAACACAGTCAGTTCTACTATTAAACCACCCATTATCTACTCTAGGTTTGGCACTAAGAACTCATTTTCGTTGAATTGATTTTCGCTAGAGTTTAAAAAGTAAATCGAAATTATTTAGCGCTACCAGGGATATAACCCAGAACCTTCAGGTAGGCAGTTAAGGGCTCTATGTAGCGTGGAGGTGGTTCTGAACCGTTCATTTGAGCTAAGGATGTAGATGTTTGAACTTTCTGATAGGTCAGGGCTTGAGACGTAGGTCGGTTCCTGTAGCATGGAGTAGGTTCTGGATGTTCATTTGAGCTAAGGATGTGGATGCTTGAAGATTTTGATCAGTGAGGGCTTGAGAAGTAGGTCTGTTCCTGTAGCATGGAGGTGGTTCTAGACCGTTCATTTGAGTTAAGGATGTAGATGTTTGAACTTTCTGATAGGTCAGGGTTTGAGAAGAATGGCTGCTCAGGGATCTTGATGTGGAAAATGTCTGCGAAAATGTCAAAAAGGATAACAATTATATCACTGAAACAAGATCAGATCTTGCAATATGTTGAAACAATATCAAAACTCCTAAGTAGACGGTGTCTGAAAGAGTGGGTGTTTGAGAAGCTGATAACTTGGATGGGAAATTGCCCACAGGAAGGGATGGTGACGTATTACTATACGCGAGATACTCAACACGTTTTAAGGGTCTTCAGTATAGTTAGTGTCAGTTATTGCTTATTACATTGATCAAAATTGTGTTTTTGAGGATGAAATTTACAAATAAAATAAATACAATAAATTGTATAAGTTTGAATTTGTATTGGTTTTTAAAAAGTCACTTGTTTACATAAACATTTAAAACTGTGTTTTTACTGATATTTATTGAATTCGTTTAAAGTATTCTATTTGTATACAGTACTTCGTCTAATTTAACGTAACCTATGTTTCAACCTAAAATGCAATACTGACTTCTAAATATTCAAATACTTTTTTTTGGAGAACTGGAACAAAATAATATTAAAACCAGGGCCATATTCCTATATGAACTTCAAATATTAAAAACGTTAACAATATTTATTAAACAAAACTTTAAAGATGTTAATTTTTGTTATGTTCCGGCTTCATAAATTTCTTTCTTTAATAGTTATAAAATAATGTAGGATATTGTTGATGGGAAAAAAACAAATACAAATTGTTCTCTTACGGTTTTAACTTACTTTTTTAATTTTGTAGATCTTTTGTTTAAATAAACTTAATTCTATCCATCTTACTAGTATGTATAAAAGAAATGTTAACTTTCGGTTTAAATGCAACAGACCTCATTTTATACGTATTTATAACATATGTTATTTATTCCTGAAATAAATAGCTTCTGAATGTATTACAAGTATAATAACAAATTTTGTTTTACCGAATCCACACCAGAAAGTTTATAAAAGGACGTCTGTAGCTCAATGTATGTAGCCTATTTGTTCCTTTGGATCAGTGAATAAGTAACAAGTAAAGTAGGAAAATTTGAGATCGATACTAAACGAAATTTGTTTTTTGAGTGATCTTTCAATTATTCACTAATTATTTTGAATAATTTACTGTGGTTTATTAATACAAAATATTACACAAATCCTCTAACCACAAATCATTTTATTTTACCTTGATGTATATTTTGGTTTGGTATGGTGTGTCATGTCTCTGTGTAACGTACATGAGGTTAGAATCAAATTATTTGTTGTTAGAGGTTTTTGTTTATAATTAATTGGTTTTACAAATACAACTATCAAAAACAATTTCGAGCTTAGGTTGTGAGGCTATGTTAATATAACTAAAATAATATGCAGAAAACTCACAAATTAATCATTTAGTAACTCGAGTTTAAATTACAAAGCAGTGAGTTGTAAGTTTGTAGGTGCAAAACTCAGTGATGATGACGACTTTGTCATTGAAACGCGTCTGAGTTAATAAATGATTAATTTGTGAGTTTTTTTTATGTCTTTTATGTGTATGGTTTACAAATGTTTATACACCATTACATACTTCAGCCGAAAAATGCGAAATAATAGAAAACAGACTATAACATTCTAAAACACAAGAATACATGAAATAAAATTAGCGTTTTTAAATTACGCAATCAAAAACTACGCAACTTTTAGCAAAAATTCTGTCTTAAAAGTAAATAATTTAATTTTGAATATAAATATTTATTTAATACGTTATAATAATCACTCAATACAAAAATGTATGTATTTCCATGAAAAATATTTTATTTACACATAATTACAAATAAAAGTTTAAATTACTTATATGAAACATAATAGTATACAATACAACAAATACAAATCGTGTATAGTAAAATCCTAAGAATAGACGGGTTATATTTCATGTGATTTTATAATAATTAAGAGGAAACACATCTTAAAAATATTTTCTTCTGACTTATAGACGTATGTTGATTTTTATTTGTTTTTCATTCTAAAGAAAACATGTTAGAATTTATGTTTTGTTATGTAGATTTTTTCAAAAGAATGCGATTTCAAAAAATCCGATTCAAGCAATAAAATATTAGGTAAGATACATAAAATTAGGATTTTAAACCTTAAATCTTTTGAAGTTTATTTTTATGTGCATTTACTAACTGAAGGTTTTAGACCATATTGGGCAATTTTTTCTCAATGAGTAATAAAGAAACTTCTCTATATTTTATTGCCACTTTGTCAAAGTTGAAAAGTGCCTCATGTAGTAAAACTGTGACATACTTTATTTATAATGTCTAAACCAGTATATATTTTTCAATTCATTATTTTAGCTCACTTTCTCCTTATATACGAGTATTTATCTTGTAAAAATTTCCCATCGTTAATAAATCATGTTTTATTCAATCGAATCAAGTTCAAATATATTGATTTAACCCATAGTAGATGACAGTTGATGATAATAGAGTTTTTTGCAGTATTTATTCATTAATTTAAATTTAAAAAACTTGATGCCCCGATCAGAATTGAACTGAGGAGCTGCTTGTTTGAAATCCAGTACTTTAACACTGAGCCAACTTTCCCATAGCTAGAAACCATTTACATAAGGATGTATATTAAATTAAAAGAGAAAGGTGCCTTACAATAATGAAGCAACGACAAGAGGTCGATACAATGAGAAGTTATAGTCTAGCATCAGCTTTATAAATTAGAAACGAGAAAAAGAAAGAGTATAAATAGTTGCTAACAAAAATAATGGTCTAACACCATCCCACCACATGGAGAGGAAATTGAAAAATTGCAAGGACATTAGCTTTCTATTTTGCTATTTAATTTTGTGATGTGTGTGTGTGTGTGTGTGTGTGTGTGTGTGTGCGTACATTTTTATATTAATTGTAATTAAAAAATAAAAAATAACTTAATTAAAATATTTCTGTGTCGATCTCTTTAGGAATTGACATTAAAAAATGTTTTTCTATATTTCTTCTTACTAATCCAGAATTTATATAGAGAATAACTTTTCAATTCACGAATTGTTTTGATTGTTTGAAAAATGTTACAATAAAATTTATTGTTTCCAGTATTTACACCACATAAATGCAAATGTAGTCTATAAGTTACTGGCTAGAACTGGATTACATTCAAGTACCGATATTAAGTCAGGAGAGTTAAGATCAAGTGACTGAAATAGTTTACAAATCGTACGTCAACTAGATGTTATTTCAAAGGGCTCTTAAAATACTTAGCCTATGTCTTGAAGAATTACAAATTTTACTCGGACACCAAACAGAATCAGATGGTTTTATAAAACATCTGTCTTGCACATTGCAAGATCTAGGAAGAGTATGACACAATCCTGTAGTAACGTAGACGTCCCCCAGCATTCAATTCACTTTACCACTACGTCCTACCCACCATACAAATCACCGTATCCGGCCTTGGCAAGTGCAGGTGGCTTTGCAGTTACGTCTCCTTTCTCTGCCTTGTGGGGTTGAATCGCTCCTACAAAGCCAGTTTGGCCACGTGCGATGCAAGTCGTTACAGTTTGCCCAGAAGTCCGATGAAGGACACGAGTTTGTACAGAGCTTCTGAAGCCGACAGTTTTGGGGGCATCCGGAACACGGTTTTCCTTTCTTATAAGGTAGGCCTAGTCTTTCCATGTAGTTTCCTCTGCAATAGAAATATACCAAAAAAAGATTGAAAAGGGGGAAAAGAATAGAGCTTTAAATACTAAACAAATATCGTAAATGTCAGATTGTGCTACATTTCATTTGAAAACTTATTTTAAAAATAAATACAAAGATAAAACTGTGTATATATATATATATATATATATATATATATATATATATATATAGATAGATAGATAGATAGATAGATAGATAGATATTAGTCAATTTTCTATTGAACATTTACTGTTTAAAACCATATATATGATGTAAGATTTTTTTAAAGAAATAAAACACTTATTTGGTCTCTTTGAAACATTATCGAAAAATTATCATGGAATTAATTTAAATATTCGTAGGCTACTTACATAGGACAATAGTTGCACACGTAGCTAAAGTAAGGTTTTCCAGAAGCCCGCCGGCACTGGCTGAATCCACAGCCGACTTTATGGGTTGCAGCCCAAACGAGCTGAGTGTAGTGACCTACTTCGTACAGAGAGTTGTTGTAAGCCCCATATGTGAAATTGTGTTTCTCTAGAAACCAGGTTTTTATGGCAAAAAACCTGAAAAGGTTTTTTATTTTAAAAATTTACATGAAAATTGCTACTTAAAAAAGTAAATTTCTTTTTCATAATTAATATAGGATATTATATTTATAATAATTTGTTAACCTTAACATAAATAGTTCGTAAAATAAATCGCGTGCAAGAAATGTTAATGATGAATATTAACATACTAACATTAGCCATTCACTTAGTCTCCGTTCCTCCTGCCTCCCCTCTAAGGTTGACCAGGAGCGCTAATTAGTTTAAGTTAACGTTAACCTTACTCTGTTAGTTTTAGGCCTCACAAATTATGTTTGCAGCCTAAACCCGATTTATACATTACCTTATTCTGCACCATACTTCTTGTCTCTATTCCCATCTTGTTATAGTTTAAGTTACGGTTGAAGCATTCATGGTAACCTAAGTAACCAATAGTCCTTAGTTTTTACTTTGTTATCACAAAGAACTATAGCTCCAAGTTGTTGCTAAACATTGACCTGTTCTCTCATTACTCGGTATATTCACTTGCTATTACCATAGGTTTATTCCTAAGATCATTTTAATGTCTGTTTCATTACGCTCTTTTTTCATTTATCTAGGTTTCTATTGTATTTATATTTAGTATAAATTCACGGCCTATAGGTCTTGTCCGTAAGAACACATTTTATCACTGTATGTTACCACACGAATACCCATACTACAAATTGTAAACGACAAAAAAAGAACGCCAGCCACCTAATCCACCCACATAACGTAGACCCCCATAATATCAACACCTTCATCTTCCATCCACCCAATATAACGTCTCATTCTTAGATCCAGCTCTGTGCCAGCCCTGTTTTCATATTCCAGTGTCGAGGTAGACATAACCTCGTATTCGCCCAAACCACCCTCCTTTTCTGACGCACTAGCCAATAACCATGTTTTTGTAATAGAATATATTTAAAACATAATAATAGAAGAAAATCAAATTAAATCATGTAAAACACTGTCTATCTTCAAAGTTTAACAATTTCTATATGCACTAATTTAAAATGAAAGTTACTTGTAAAGGAAAATAAGAAACCAAATTCCTTACATCTTATTCGTATCTCCTTATCTACTTTACAATAACTATTTAAACCACTCCAAGGGAGTAAAAGTGTATAGTACATAAAATATAAGCGTTTAAGGTATATTATTAGAGGAATATTTGCCGTTTTTTTTATTGGCAACAAATATTTGAACTTTAAATTAACTAATAGTTTTTTGTTTACTTTAATTTGTTGCTAATATATTGGAAATATTATGTGGCAGCATTAACAATTGATGTTTTTGTGTTTTTACCGTTAAGTACTTTTTTTTTTAAGTAACATTCTGAGAACACGACACATCGTATGAATTACATTTAAAAACTTTTAACGAGTTACTCTTTGACAACTTTTTGGAAAATTATTCAATATAATTAAATAGTAAAGTATTGGAATTTAATAATTTCATAGCAGAGAATTAGACTCTATAAACTCTGCTTTGTTTTTTGTTAGCCAAGTAGCACAATCAGGCAGTGAGGCAGCACACCATTATCAATTTGTAACAGTTATTATTTAAGTTGGCTTTATCAAGTGATTTACCGGAGAATGATTCTTTAAACAAGTATAATTAGTGTAGCTGCCTTCCACAGCTTTTATAACTTACTTCATTTAGTAAATACTTTTTTAAAATAAATAAATTGTTAAATTTTAAAAAGTTTGTTCACTTACCTAATCTGAGTGTATTTTAATGCTAACTGTAAAATATTATTATAATTTTTTGCCTCACTAGAAATAAGGTAACCTACTTTACTAAAACATGTTTTTGAAGTGATAACTTCTTTGCTCGTGGTGAACAAAACATGAGATA